>MU397275.1:0-166995 GCA_022578865.1 Xylaria sp. FL0043
AATATTTATAAAGCTTAATTTTTTATATTAAAATAATTTATTAAATAATATTTTAATTATCGCAATATTTATATATTTAAAATCTTTATTTAAATCTTTATTAATATTTTTAATTTTAGCCTTATATATTGTGTTGTGGGGTAGATATAAATGTTTTTATTTTTGGAAGTACTTTTTTGTACCCCACCGGTCGGGACTTTTTCAGAGTGACTGTAGGGGAGAGAGAGAAACGGAGGTAATACTCAGAGAAAGCGGTATATCTCCGACCATCAATCCTGCTTTATTTGTTGTTGGTCTCTCTCTTCGCATCCTTAAACAATCGACATGGTCACATTCAACGGGATATCTTCTTATCCATGGCGTCAGATCAACTGCAACATAGGGCAGCCGAAGTCGTTTGAATGGCCTGAGTGATAGATGGTTAATATAAATGTCATCGGCGATCATCGTTATACACTTACTTCCTTGCCTGGGTATTGTCATCTACTTGCTTGATGGTAAGCACATAGTTAGAAAAGCTTATAAATTCAAATGCAATGGTTTGCAGTCGGTGAGGATTCACGATTATTCAACAACCCTTGGGTTGGCCACTGAAGGAAGAGGAAGAGTAGGTACGTAGCATCGGACAAAGTGCCGAACGAGTGATTGAGGGATCCAGGTCCCGCTGTCTCCGACTGTGACGCAAAAAGTATCGGGCTGTGTCAGTAAGTCACTAAGGTAGGTTGTATGTAAACACACACACACACACACACACACACACGTATGCAAGCAATAATTACGAATGTCGGTACCGAATCGAGATGGCCAAAAGAAAATCATTGTGCATCATGAGTCGACGATTTGAGTGGAGGGACTTGAGTAGAGAAAATCGGAGAGGGTGCTCACTGCAGGACTTAGCACCCCTTCAGGGCACCCACTAAGCATGCCGATTACTTAAGTAGGTATAGGTACCTGGCAGTGCGGCCTCTGGCAATATCCGTGCTGGTGTGGCTGTGCGCTGCACGGGTACCGTGTACTTAATTGGTTTTCGGTCAGCAGGCTTGGGCATTTGTCTCCCTCCTGTTCCCCCCGCCCATCCCGCCATTTCGCGCATTTCGCTCGCTGTCGTCCGCCTTATTTTTTGCCTGGAATGGTTGCCTTAATCTTGGCGCCGCCCGCTCCCCTTCTATCGCCCAGTTTCCCCATTATTCCCTTGCGCCGCATGACCGCCCACAGACCAGAGCAGTGCCGCCGCCGCCGCTCCTCCCATCGTTTCCTTCCCTTCTCTTGATAACGATCTTGGTTTTGGGTTTTCTCGCTGGCTTCCTTTTGGCTCTGGCTGTTGGTTCTTGGTTTCGTTGCGTTGCGGGAGCGACATCGACAACAGCTGTGCTCGTCTTCTTGCTTCTGCTAAACTCTTGATCGGCAATAGTGAGAGGGCAAGCCAGGACTTTCAGCTACCTTTTGCCTCTAACTTATCATTTGCTTGGCGGCTCTGGCCCCAAGCCCTTCCCTCTGTTGCTTGTCTCTTCTCTGACAACGCAACGCCAAGTTGCAAAGCTCGCATTCGAATCTTGGTTAGTCAGACACCGGAACAAAGCTTGTCTTGGGACAATAGCCATTTATCTCCTGGTTTTCCGCATTATACTCCTTCCTGTGAGGCCATACTTCTCTCTGTTTCTTGGAGCCATCGCTTTCCCTCAGTTGAGAGACAATCCTTTGTCATTTCTCTACCTCAGCGCCCCCGGGAGGACTGGTGCCATGATGATGATGTAATAACAGTAACGTCGCTCGCCCCAGGATCACCATCTAAGCCAGGCTTTCCTCTATTGCGTTTCTTAAGTCCGCGTCCTTCTGGCCTGCATTTCGTCTTCTAATATCCGTATAAACAAAGTACGATTTTATTGGTAGCCGGCCTTGACCACCTTCATTTCCACGGAGCTAATATAGAGGATCAAATGTCACGAGGAATATGAGCACCATGGATGAACACCACCTGAGTCTGACTTCGCCCGGCCCTTCGGGCGTACATCACCTCGAACGTCCACTCAATATTTCCTTTGAATTCCCTCCTCAAACCATGCTGGCTAGTCAACAAGAAAACATGAACTTTACCACACGCGAGGCCCATGCGGCTGGAAAGGATCCTATGGTTCGCTGGTATGAAGTGAATGACGGACCATGGCATCCTCCGGAATTAACCTCCGGTACTGGGGACGGCAGCGGCCAGTCCATGATAGCCGGTATGCGAGACGGCCGGTTCATGGTCCCTAACCGGTCGAATATCCCATCTGAGATCATGCCGCAATCAGACTCCGGCTATGGGAGTTATCACAATCAGCCTAGCATCGCAAATGGCTCAGTTTGCGACGACCCCTTTGACCCCACCCCAGACACGCAAAGTATCATGGGAGGATCCATGGTCGACGCCCAGTTCTCCGTGCATGATGCCATGTCCAAAAACCACATCCCCATGGGTGGCCCGTGTGACTCCTGGTCCAGTCCCCAAATAAGGGTAGAGACCCTTAACAGGATATGTGAGGAATGCGGGAAGCCAGTCAGGACCAAATCCGAGCAGAAGTGTGTTTTGCCCATTTTCACGCTTTTTCTTATCAGGGAGCGGCTAGGCTGATACTTGTGATTCAGGAAGCACGATCAACGCCACAAGAAGCCATTTAAATGCGACGTTAAAGGCTGTACTCGCACCGAGGGCTTTAGTACGACAAACGACCTTGATCGACATAAGAGGAGCGTACACCCCGGAGCCCAGACACTTGGCAATCGTTACGTTTGTCAGATTGGCTCTTGTAAGAACAAGGACAAGATTTGGCCTCGAGCAGATAATTTCAAAGCCCATCTCAAACGTGTCCACCTGAAAGAGACCGTGACGGAGGAAGACCTCGATAGCTGCATCTATAAGTGAGGGCTGCAAATCTAATTCCACCACTGCCTTTCTGATCATTCCTCTACAGACCCCCGGCTTCAGTTGATGAGCCCCAAGATAACCCACGACAAGAGACCATCTCCGATTACAATGGGTATTCGGGATTAGCCCCTAGTCAATCAAACAACTGGCCACCGTATATCGATGCAGCCCAGAGTATTAACTCGCTGGGCCATCTGGGCGAGTCGCAGGGCGAGTCAGCTCTCGCCCTGGCGAACTCACAGCGGGAACTCGGCAGCATCCAGATCTCTCACTCAGGACCACGACAACAACTGTACCAGGAAACAGCCGTATCTAATGCTCAGCCTCATAGTCCAATGGCCTCGTTCTCTCCTATGAATCACAATCAGTTGTCCCGAGAAATCGAAGTCTCTGAATCTGGCTCCTCCCCTACCCAGGAAGACTCGATACAACTCTCCAGAGACCGCTCTGCCGAGACTCAGGTTACAGGCGTAAATTCCTCAGTATATGCTCTCTCGAACGATTACGGTGAATATGTATCGAAAAACTCCCCAGTGACTATTCTGAACAATCGTCTAGTCAAGGCAGACGATGCCGCTTCTGATTCAGTTGAACCTGAATGTACTCCAGCATCCGGCACAGTCCCTCTAAAACTGGATCTGAGTACCCTAGATCTTGATGACACGAGAGAGATGAGAAGGCTCGTTGAAGTTCTGCAGAGCCGTGGGCTTCTCGAACAATTCGGATATAAAAAGGAAGGCTCCGAAGCAGCGGAACTTGCTAAGACTGAGACCGACGCTACAATGAATCAAAGCCCATGTCATCCTTGCCCCACCTGTGGCAAGACTTTCCCCCGGAGATGCGAGTTGAAGTGCGTTATCACCATTGCACACCTTCTACGAGTACTGACCGTTTGGTAGGAAACACGAGAAACGGCATGAGAAACCGTATGGTTGTACCATGCCAGACTGTGACAAAAGGTTCGGGAGCAAGAACGATTGGAAACGCCACGAAAATACACAGCATTTCATGTCGGAGATGTGGAGATGTGACGAGGAGAGTTGCGAGAAGCTCTGTCAACGCCGAGAGATGTTCAAGGCTCATCTTGAGAAAGACCACCAGATCACCGAACAGAATGATTTAGATGCCAAGCTCGAGAAGTGTCGTTTTGGGCGAAACTGTGAGGCTAGATTCTGGTGTGGCTTCTGCCAAAAAATGCTGGAGATCAAGCAAAAGGGCCACCAGGCGTGGGCTGAGCGTTTTGACCATATCGATGAACATTTCTCCGGCCGAAACGACAGGACCCGGAAAGACCCGAGCGAATGGAAGGACTTCGACTTTCTCACGCCAAGCAAGGACGATTTTTCAGAGGAGGATGACTCTCGTCCCGCACCCAAAAGCACGAAATCACAGCATTCTCTGGGCCACTCCAAGTCTAAGCGCAAACGAGACGACGCGGCCAACCTGGGCAACTCGAAGAAGGCTAGAACACAGGACCGGGGCTTGTCGGTATGCGTAAGATGCGTAAGTCGATAATGAGATTCTTCCCCATCTCATTTTCAATCACTAACGGCCTTGTAGTGTCATTGCGGGGACCTAGTGACGGTATCGCAGCTCCGCTGTAACTTTCCCTGCGAACACATACCGTGCGCCAATTGTCAATAATATTACAATCTGTTCTGTTTCATACTCTTGATGTTGTTGCTGCTACCTTTTTCCTTTTTTTTCCCCCTCGGTCAAATGGTTATGATATACCCCACACATAGCATTTTGTTTCTAGACTTTTCAAGGTAGACATAGTTGGCACGGGTCAAAATTCAGGAGGCGAAGTCTTGTCGGCGTAGTCATCTTCGGTATCGTGGCTCTTAATTCTTCTTCGATAGAGATAATTGACCGCCACATGTCTTACATCGACTCGATAGGTAGAGTGGCAAGGTAATGTAACAAAAAACGTGTAGTCCCACTTAACATTCCTACCACCACGAGGCTGCTCGTTTTTTATTACACTACCTTGAGTGGTACCAATCTTTCAGTTGAGACATTGACTTTACCAGTCAATGAAGTTAATCTCTATCAGAGCTAAATTTAGCGTGCTGTAGCATAAGTGCTAGGGTGCCGCCCACTAGGTGCTTACGGTATGGGGTAATAGAGTGGCTTTGGTGGGGTTGTCTCGCTATTACTAAGTACCACTACTAAGGTCACTCAGATATGACGTTATAACAATGCGATATGGACAGAGCATCCAGGTACATATTGCTGTAACTATTTACATATGTAAGTACCTGATAGGATTTATTTTACAGTACACATCCCACGCAGGCAGGTGTCTCAATTAATAGAGATTTTGATTCTCGTTTAAATCTACTAGTAGTTTTAGCTTCCTTGTAATCCCTACAAGAAGAAGCTGTCACATCTCGTGTCGTATAGACCTTGTCAGCACTTGGGCGAAAGGATGAGCAGGGATACCCTCCCCTCAGCCTGTACGTCACATCTTTAATTGACACATTCCTAACACAAGTCTTTGGAACAACCCTCTCTTTCTCCAACGTCACCTCTTATTCTATCTCTCTCTGTTGAACGACTTGGATAACACATCCTCAACATGGAGTCCTTTGCAAAGCTCAGACAACATGGGGCTGACCTGCTCAACTCGCTCCCGCAACACATGCCCTCGATGCCGCAGGTGCAGATGCCCGGAAAGTCGCATGGACGCGGTGGTATGAAGGGGACGTGGCAGCACATCGCCCTGCCCTCGCTGCCTCGCTCGTCGCACTCGCTCGATGTCGTCGCCGGCAATGCCTACATCTTCGGCGGCGAGGTCGAGCCCCGCAAGCCCGTCGACAACGACATGCACGTCGTCGTGCTGCCCTGGAGCGGCGCCCCCGCCGACTACTACGCCATCAAGCCGAAGCCCTCGCCCAGGACTTCGGCCGGCGACGACGACGTCGCCGCCATACCCCCGGCCATCACCGAGGAGGACGAGACTGAGTCTCAGCTCAGAGATCCGCTTACCGAAGTCCCGCTGGGCTCATCCACATCGACCCCTGACATTGAATCGGAGCCCGGGTCCTCGACGGCCAACAAGGGCAAGGCACCCGAGACCGGCGACGTCCCTCCCCCGCGCATCGGGCACGCCACGGCGGTGATCGGATCGCGCATCTTCCTCTTCGGCGGGCGCGCCGCAGCCGAGGGCTCCTCGACGCTGGAGGAGAACGGCCGGGTCTGGATCTTCGAGACCAAGACGCACACATGGACGTACCTCGACCCGCACCACAGCAGCCCGATCCCGCCCGCGCGCAGCTACCACGCCGCCGTGGCGACGGAGAAGCCGCGCGAGTTCGCCATCAAGCCGATGCGCCTGCGGCGCTCGTCGACGTGGAAGGAGTGGGCCGAGGGCGACTCGGCCGAGGTCGGCATCCCGCAGCGGCCCATCACGGGCACGATCGCGGAGAAGGCGACCGACGACGAGGCCGCGGGCGCCGGGTTCGGCACCTTCTTCATCCACGCCGGGTGTCTGAGCGACGGCACGCGGACCTCGGACCTCTGGGCCTTCGACGTGCACGCGCGCACCTGGAAGCGGCTCCCCGACGCACCCGGCCCGGCCCGTGGCGGCGCTTCACTCGCCATCGCCAAGAGCAGGCTGTACCGCTTCGGCGGGTTCGACGGGACGAACGAGCTCGGCGGGCAGCTCGACGTACTGCATCTGGGTCTCGATGAATTCGACGACCAGAACAGCTTAGGCGAAATCGGCGTCTTCGCGCGCGGAGAGTGGGAAAGCATCGTCGCGCCCTCTTCCTCTTCCTCACCTCTGCCTGAAAACAATATCACCACCTCAAAAACAGCCGGACTAACAGCGCCCTCCCCTCCCACGGAGCCCTGGCCCGCGCCCCGCAGCGTCGCGAACCTCTCCCTCGTGCAAGCCGGTGGCGGCCGCGAGTACCTCGTCCTATCGCTCGGGGAGTCGGCGCCGTCGCCCGACGGCCACGCGACCCCGGGCACCTTCCACTCCGACGTCTGGGCGTTCCAGATCCCGCCGCTGGGCGGCACGGCCGCGAGCTTCACGGACGCGCTGCTGCGCTCCGCGGGACGGAAGACGGGCGAGGGCCGCTGGACTCCCGTGTCCCTCGGCCCGTTCGATCCCGATGAGGAGAGAGATGTGCAGGGGCCGGGCGCCCGCGGCTGGTTCGGGGCTGCGCCGCTGGGGGATCTAGAGGAGAATGCCATTTTCTTCGCTGGTGGGTTGGCGGAGAGTGGGGAGCGGTTGGGTGATGGGTGGATTTTCAGGCTTGAATGACAGGCTTGAATGAGGGATATTGGATATAGTATGAAATGTCATATTCAATGAGCGCTCGGAAAAAAAGGGGTGAGCCCCGATTTGGATAACTTGTAAGCCACTGACTCACTAACTCAACCACCCTCATCACAGAGTTCGTAGCGTGGGTTAAGATAAAAGGGGTGTATACCTAGTTTTATGAGTACAAGACCAAATAATAAACTGGCAAGCAAGCGAGCAGAGATATACACAATTCATCAAGAGGATTTCACATCGAGGGTTTTTGAATGGTAAAGCTTTTCAATCGATGCAAAGTGCGGTTCTATGTACAGTGGTTTCTGCAGCCTTGATCTATGATGAACCCTCTGTTTCCTCTCAGAGTAGCCAGGCTGCCTGTTTCGTCTCTGTCCCTTCCCTCGTCCAAGCCAGACGGATGGACATGCACGTGCACGGGATCTCACATTATATTTCGGTAATTTATTTCTTTGTCTAGCATGGCACAACAACCGTCCTATATATACTATAGCATACGGCATTCTATAGATCAGACCGCGTGGTCTCGGGACCCCACGGCTTGCTGGTGAGATTCGTCTGGCCGGCGCTATTCTCACAGGTCTGGCGGCCGCTCTGGGGGCCCGGCTTGAGGAGGTTGGCGGTGTTGCCCGTGGTGGCGCTCTCGCGGAGCCCGGAGAGCAGCTTCTTGGTGCTCTCGGGCGTCAGGTCCTCGTAGTAGTCGTCGTTGATCTGGATCATGGGGGCGTTGACGCAGGCGCCGAGACACTCGACCTCGATGAAGGTGAAGAGGCCGTCCTTGGTCGTCTCGCCTTGCTTGATGCCGAGCTCTTCTTTGATCGCTTTCACGATGGCGTCGCTGCCGCAGCCGCCGAGCTGGCAGGGGGTCTGGATGGGGTGGAACGTGATATGTCAGCCGATCTAATCCAATCCAAATTTCTCATACATATACCACGGGATATAGTCGGAGTAAATAGGTGGCTAACTCACGGTTGTGCAGGCTTGTACGTGGAACTTGCCGACGGGCGTGCGGTTGTACATGGTGTAGAAGGATGCGACCTCGTAGACGCGGGCGGGGGGCATCTCGAGGAGCCGGGCGACCTCGTTCATGACGGAGATGGAGGTGAAGCCGTGCTGGCGCTGGCCGAGGTCGAGCAGCGGCATGACGGCGGCCTTCTTGTACTGGGGCGGGTAGCGCTTGAGGATCTCGGCGATGAGCGTCTCGTTCTGCGCGTTGAACTTGAAGGGGATGTCCGGGTTGTTGTCGGGTGTGTTTCGGTGCTAGGTTGGAAAAAGCGGTTAGTGATTGACTATTCAGAGCATCTAGTTCCGGTTCAGGGAAACCGCAAGTGCGCAACAAAAGCTGTGATGCAAATGCGAGCTCGGTGTCGCTTAGAGCGGGAATACTCACCACGGCGAGTGTGTCGCTCCTCCTAGGGCTCGCAGCAGTGAAGGCGCGGATGTGGGATCGAGGAGCTCGGCTGGCCGTGCGGACGGCGCCGCGGAGAAGCAGCGGGCTGAGTTTGGACGCCATCGTGAGGGTGTGTGGGCGGAATTGGCTGCTGAGGGCGAAGTTCCGCGAGCTCGTTTACAATTGTCAATGATGGGTTCAATTGATGATGGAAGCTGATTCACGTTAATGATGATTGATCAGGAGAGCATATGCCCCACTAAAACTAGAAGTCACTGCTCGGAAGCTTCCGGCGGCTCGGCGCAGCTGATAACGGTCCGCTCGATTGCTTATGTAAGTAGGACACTTCCCCTATTCAAGCAGGGCTCCTCTCTCGCAGGTAATAGTAAGATCGAGGAAGTTATATACGAATCACCAAAGTTAAATCAAGCCGTTTGTCACTTATAGATGAGGCTGGTACTAGAAGAAAAGAATTGCGACGCTAGACTGGTTCGTCGAGTACGTCAACCAGAACGCGAATGCAGATAAAGTCGTGATAGACGCATTGGGGAAGGCCACCGCCTTTACTTCCCGTTCCTTCAAGTGCAGATTGCAAGAGGAAGTGCTGATCAGGCTTTGTGCCGCAGGATTCCCTCTGTCAACGGTGAATGAATGGCGCTGACGACCAGTTTGTATGAATACCTTGTCGTTCTCCCTATTCTTATGCCTAGGTAGGACCAAAGCAGATTATGAATAAAAATCAGAACTCTTCCCTTCTCATCCTGAAGTGCGCTCTGCAGGTGTGCGCCGGTCAGAGACTCAAGCCTCTAGGAAATAAACTAAAGCGACAATTCATCGGCCCTTCAGGTGTTTAATGCATTGAGAACCCAGTATTGATAGAGAGAGCGAAGTTTTATCTTTCAGGTACATTCCCCGCCCTAACATTGTTGTTTATATTCTTCTCGTCTCACGTTTGTCTTGTCCCCCTTTTAGCTTCGTATATTATATAAGTCATCTTAAGTATAAGCACCCACTAGCTACAGGTCGGATAATTAGCTCCTCTTACTCTTAGACTACACCTCTCATACATGGCTGGGGGTCCCCAGTGGATGATGAACAGATATCCTTAAACAGATGGGCACAGTAAAGTTGGAGACAGTCGCATGAAAATCCTGTGTGCGATCCCATGCTACTAGCTTGAAATGTGACAAAAACACTACTCTTCCTCTACATCTTGATGAGGTATACGCGCAGAAGGTTGCATAAGACCGCCAACCGTGCGTTGGCCCCTCACAAATCATCCGGACAGGCGAGCTGAGTGCTCTGGGGCCCTTGGACGCATTAGACATGTTCCCCTTTGATAGGGGGTCTTCCAAGGTGGGTGGCGTCAGTCTTGAATTGTTCGCCATCATACCTCTATGATTGAGGCACTTGTTCACTATTTTTATGTCACTAAACTAGCGAGAATCAAGTGAGCCAGGCTAGGATAATTTGAACAAAAACATTTTCTTATCATAATTGATTGAGTCGATTAGGCCTTATTTCATTTCTACTAAAGTCAAACCAGCTAGACAGCTGTACGTGATGGTTTGTTTAAACTTCACGGAACCGGACACAAGCTGATAGAATACACTGTACTACTGGACCCTGATAGCTCAATGAAAGCTTCCTTGAGAGACACCTGGGTCACACATACTTCTGTCCGGGGTTCCTGCGGAGTAGGGAATTACGACTGCCCAGAGAGAAGGCACGGGAGTGCGAGGCAGGTAGCCACGTCCCATAACCGCAATAGTTCCTTACAAGCTTTGCAGTAGGTAGCTATGGAGACATCACTCTCTCTATTTACAACTTTCCCAGGATTTTGGAACCAGCCCGACGATATTCGTATCAAGATCACTACACAAACCGAGCGGACAGCAAGCCGTTATTCCCATCTTAATAGCTATTCACGCTAGTATCTCTGCATCTGATTTCCATAGTCTCATTCCACACCTCAAGCCCTTGCTAACAAAAACCGCCGGTATGAACCTCAACGATTGGCACTGGACACGAGCACAGGACGACCCTCCACACCTTAGGTTTCAACACGCTAGATTCGACGCCAGTAGCGATGTACAGGTACCCATAGACGGCGATAGTAACCCGGACTTTCAATGGAGAGAATGCAATACATGCGAGCTCACGTGGTTGGAAACGCCGCGTGGTGTTCCTTACCACCCCCTACACTGTGCATCAACCTCTGACGTCGCGGAGAGGTACTGGCGTTCGCTGAAAGTCTGTGTCTGGGGCACTTATGTTAGGGAGTCCGTTCGTATTGCTATGTACTTTGCAAATGGCTCGAGTTATAATTTTTGCAGGCAGCAACGGCGCACAGCGTCGCGCCAAGAAGTTCTATTGGATACCTTGATAGTCACCTTGCAAACCATCCTGCACCGGGTGGTCCCAGCCC
This sequence comes from Xylaria sp. FL0043, assembly GCA_022578865.1. Classification (NCBI taxonomy): domain Eukaryota; kingdom Fungi; phylum Ascomycota; class Sordariomycetes; order Xylariales; family Xylariaceae; genus Xylaria; species Xylaria sp. FL0043. The sequence continues at coordinate 11,009 of MU397275.1, forward strand.
GCCAGAGACATTTCTCAGATCTCCTCGGGGAGCCTCCAGGTAAAAGGCTGCCGCGCTAACCTAAACACATTGCCATCCTGACTAATTGGACTGAAGAATTCGAGCTAGTCGACTTCCGCGTTGTTATACATGCCGCCTCAGTACCTTTCCATCGTCTCTTCAATACGTTTCCAACACTCGTGAGTGTGAGGCGGATGAGGCGAGGTAGGTTTCGGGCTCTGTGGCTTCGTCATCCCTCGAGGGCCACTCTCCCAAACCAGCATCACTACACTAGAATTAATCGACTACTCCATGCATTAGCCGCGTACGGCATCAGCGTTTCTTGGGCACACACGAGCAACGATCAAGCTCGCGAGATGTTTAACGCCGCCTTTCCCCAAAGATAAATTTCACACTGGAGGTATACTACGTTGGATGGCAAGTGTGGAATGAAGAGAGCGGTACCTGGCTTCTGGAAGTCGAGTACTTCACCCAGTATTCGTACAAGGAGAGCGAATGGAATTAGATTGTTACAATGTTGGAATTACACTGCGCCCCATAACCTAAGCTCGACGAGTATGGACTCAGAACACAAATTATAACCTCACATCGTGAAGCATAGCCGCACTGCAATCGGGTCATCCGTTATCAGATACACGGGAGCAACTGCAACATTGACATTAGCTGCCATAGGTTGATGTCATGCTTCGAGCTTCAGATACAGTTAGCAGCTCAATATGCCTTAACCCATTCCTTAATTTCATAGCAAACCTCCACATTGATATTATGTGTAGTTGAATACAGCGCCCATATGGGACCTGCAGTTCATTTTTAGCCTCAATGCACGTCAGTGCGTACCCACACTCGCTCTTGAAAATGGGGTCCAGATGAGTTAACCAGTCCATAGAGATATCGGAAGACAGACCAATAGATCTGGTATCCCATCATGTAACCTCAGAAGTGAGGTAAGCATTGTGATCACTGGTTATAGACATGTTGCTGCATGCCGTAGTTAATTACGTTGGACTTCCCAAGGGTTGCTCTGTCTCGAACATGCATTACTAAATGAGTGAGTTAATAAACTCCCAGTACTAACGTTTCTTTCGCAACGCCATATAACTATGGCGTTTCCATTCTTGTCCCTCGTGTATTGCAGCTTGGTCATTACTATCGCAAACATCTAGCATATCTCCTACTTAAATAGAAGGTTACGGTAGAGAGTAGCCAGTGACGGCGCAATGTAAGGAATCTCAATAGCACCGAACACCGGAAATATTCATTTCTCTTCTTCCTTTCCAATTTTATGTGATAATGTGCGCCAAGAACCGATACACCCGATCTCATTATCACACCCGGCCACTATCACCTGACGAGAGAATTAGGTGGAGTGGGCGCGCATCGCAAGACTCTTCTACGCCTCCCCCTTCAAAAGGAGAGTCAAAGCGAATCAGCATACTGCAAGTACGAAAACAGAGGAGTTTCCTATAGAAACCCATTATACCTATACGACTATCACTTCCTATTCGCGAGTCCAATATATCGCCGAATTGCCCGATTGATCTGCTCTTCGCCCCTGGGACCTTTATTGCCGGGTAATGCCAATGCAACCTTAAATTAACCGACCGCGCTCTGACACGACAACCGACCTCGCGATGCTACCAAAGCAGCGATACCCGCCTCAGTTATTACAATCTCGGCGTTTACACCCCATATGTATGCCAAACACAGATATTGACGATGACGTTTACCGTTGCGCGAAAGGACCGAAAAAATCTTCGCTGAGTGGTTTGTTTCGACCCGTGCGTTAGACATGTGCGGCATCCTGAAAGTATTTAAGGCGATGCTCGCCCCTGAAGATCGGAGCTCTTGATTGTCAGGCCTAGCAATTCCAACTTTCCGCCTGTTTCGCCACGTGTTGAGGGTAGACGATCTCCAAAATGCAGCTACAAGGGCAACAAGTTGTCGCTGGGTTGGCGCTGTTACTGGTGCCAAATGCCTGGGCTCTTCTTCGGTTCTCATGCTCTCAGCTCGTGGTTGAGCGGCTCGATCCGCTGGTCACCCCTGGAGTCACGGGCAGCCCTCATCTTCACCAGATCATCGGTGGCGTATGTACTGCACAGACTGCTATTACAAGGAAGGACCACGATCTAATTAACAAGCCTCGAACAGAATGCCTTCAGACCGTCGATGGACCCTTCTAGTCTTGATATTCCCTCGACAGCAACATGCACCACGTGCACATTTGCTGAGGATTTCTCAAATTACTGGGTAAGGCGTCCCGTCGTATTCTGCAACAACGCAAATACGAACGAGCGACACTAACACAGAACAGACGGCAGTCATGTACTTCCAAGCCCGCAACGGAACCTTTAAGCGCGTTCCGCAAAAAGGCAACGTCGGATTCGAGTCTTCGAATGGCGGTATGACGGTCTACTACACGCCAGTGATAAGCGGCACCGGCAAAGTAACGGCGTTCAAGCCCGTACGTAATTCTCACCCCATCAGCAGATCTATTAGTCTGTTCGTGACGACGTCCCCAAACCTAACCATGGCTGGCAATAGGGCTTCCGCATGATTGTCGGCGACCCCCTGAACAAAGATCCGAACAAGGTCCCGCGCCAGCTCACGTACACCTGCCTCAAAGACCCGCTCACGCGCACTGGCGAGACGAAAGATTTCCCGAAGGAGCCTTGCCCGGCTGGAATCATGGTGAACGTCAGATTCCCAACGTGAGTCGTCCCTGCATTTCCTTCCCCCTTGTGCCTCCTGAAGGCTGTAATGGCCTGTTACTAACATGGCGCGTGCACAGTTGCTGGGACGGCGTCACTCTCGACCCTCCGGACCACGCTAGCCATGTGGCGTACCCATCTAGCGGGACCTTCGAAACGAACGGACCTGTAAGTCATTCTCGATATTGCTTATTACCTAATTCGCCCACTGGAGGCGTTTGAAGTAACAATCAACACTTATTGACCCTGATCGTCTAGTGCCCGGCAACCCACCCCGTCAAGATCCCCCAGCTCTTCTACGAGGTAATCTGGGACACATCAGCGTTCAACAACCCGGCAGACTGGCCGACGGACGGCTCCCAGCCCTTCGTCTGGAGCTTCGGCGACAAGACAGGTAATTCCGCCCGGCACCACCAGCACCACCCCGCCTCCCTTTTCCCTTCCGCCCCCCTTTTCCAATTTTCCCGTGAAACGCGAATCCACGAAACTACGACAACCGCTAATACCCCTTAGGCTACGGAAACCACGGCGACTACGTCTTCGGCTGGAAGGGCGACGCCCTGCAGAAGGCGATGGACAGCAACTGCAACATCGCGTGCCCGGAGCTCGCGTCGCAGAGCATCCAGCAGGGGAACCAGTGCAAGGTGCAGGACATCGTCGGCGAGCAGATCGATGGCTGTAAGTCAAGCCCTCCCCCTCTCACCGCTATTTCGCCCTCTCCTTCCCCTCGCCGCCGCCGCCGTCGTCGTCGTCGTCGGTGAACTAGGCCGACCCAGCTACTCGTGTCCTAATAACGTGAATAATGCTGACGTATTTTGCTTTGTAGGGCTTACGGAGCTTCCGGGCGGCATGCCTGTAACTGACTGAAGGATGAGAGCCAGTGCGGGGCAATGATGTGACTAGGTAGGGAAGGAAAAGTATGGGGGCGTGGAAATAATGTTGGACGGGCTTTTGTAGTGGGAGATATATATCTCGCTTAGACATAGAGTAAAGGCGTCGCAGCTGTACGAGAAAATTGAAGTGTCATTGCCAAGTTGTCTTATAAATCGGAATCAATAGCAAGACCACCAATGTTGAAATCTCAACTCGAACGTCCTCGGAGAGTTTCACGTTATGCAGGGAATATTGAAGACGGCAATCGATTACTGGGTAAATCATCGATGGTAATTCGTATTGTATATCGCGTCTATATGAACTCCGCGCTGCGGTCTATGAATGGGAAAAGCCCATGACCATGCTATCTTCTAGTAGCCTCTAACTCTATCATGGCCACTGTAATAGCGATTGAGCTGAAAGTATTCCTGTCCGATGATCATCTACCCTGTAACGCCATGCTAACACACTTGGATAACCGAAAACAAATAAAAAAACACACCTCGAGTAACCCGTTCTCTAGGCTCCTATCCCAAATTTCTCTCTATGGAATTTCCTCACCTCGGCGTTGCCTTTGCCGACGGTCAGACCTCGTGGGTCCCCTTCGATCTTAAGACCGGATAAGCTTGTAGCCCTGGATAGAGCCACGTAAACCTGCCCGTCTTCCCAAGCCCGAGACAAGTCAACAATAACGCGATCGAGCGTCAGGCTTTGGCTCTTGTGAATCGACATCGCCCAAGCCGGAGCCAACGGGATCTGAGTTCTGCTCAAGAGACTGAAGGGTTCCTTATTCCCTAGAGGGTGCACTGAGCATTCGGCATATATCGTCCGAACCTCGCCGTTGTGGAATCTGACCACCGGCCAAACCTTTTTGGCGACGTCCTTTCGTTCTATGAATGTTCGGATATACATCTCTCGCATTTCTGCGTAATCACCGTGGATGCTGTTCTCTGGCGTGGATTCCTTAGTAGGCACCCTTGGTAGCTTTTTGGGATCGTAGTCTTCATAGCCACATATAATCCCTTGGCTCCCATTGCATAGCCTCCGGCTAAGGTCCAAGTTGGTGAGGAGAACGACCAGCATACCCTTCTTGAATTCAACTATTTTTTCGAAGCGATGGTCTTTAAGGGACTCTATCGATCCATCGTGTGAGCGTCTGCTGTGCCTCTCGAGGTTCTGATGGTCGGGGTTCAGGTTGAACTCATCCATGCAGGCGAAAGTAAACTTTTCCGACAAGAGCTTGTCGAAACGTATCTGGTTATGTCTGCGGACTTCTTCTCGTCTTGCGTAAAGTTTCGTCGCGTTTCCCGTTCTGCATGGATGATTCATAAGTATATCCGTATCTTCACCGGTCAGTGGTTGCCCTATTCGACATTTCTGCAGAATCTTGATAAAAGTCTCGTCATTCTGCCGGTGGATTGTCTTGAGGTGGAAATATACGAAGTCGCATAAGGCCCAAGCTTCGCTCTTAAATGCCCACTTATCCTCGTCGTGGAAAATGCCGTGTTTTTTGCAAGAATACGACTCTTGTGCCCGATTAGCAACGAGATCCTCGCCACATTGGAGACAGTTCTCGAAGGGCTTCACTGGAGGTAGCTGATGAAAATCGCCGGTGACAACAAGCTGTACCCCGCCAAAGGGTTCATAAGAAGTGCGAGCTTCTTGCATGATAGCATTGAGCCGTTCGAAATGGAAGTTCTCCACCACTGCAATATATAGAGTCAGTTGCTAATGCTGTGAGCAAGAATACCCACTGGGGACAGGAAAGTGGTCAAGATAGAAATGATGTTCTCGATAGAGCCAAGCGGAAGAGAATAAGATTGTGCCGGCGGTCTACTTACTACTAATCTCGTCGATGACCAACACATCCGTTTCTTTCAGCCGTTTTCGAACATGTTTCCCATGAGCCCCTAACCGGACCTTATCCAGTGGTTGCTTGAGACTGCTTAGACTCCAGCCGGCATAGACAAATGTCGTAGAGCCGCCAACGCCCAATGCTGAGATACCTGTCGGTGCGACGATGTCGACTTTGTACCCTCTGTCGCGTAAACGCCTTGTAAATGCTTTTAGTACCGTAGATTTGCCACAGCCCGCAGAGCCAGTATAGAAGACATTCCGCCTAGAACAGATGATGTCCACCAATTCGGTCTGCTCTGGGCAAAGCGAAGGTTCCTTAATAGGAATGCGGAACCGATCTTGAACGTCCTGGGCTTGATCTACGGGATACGGCTCCGGGTTGCTTGAAGAAGGAAGGGCGAATGCATTTTGGCTGCTGAAAGCACCTGGTTTTTGATCCAGCTCCGTCTTGAAGTTCATGGCAACTCCTTGTGTATCTCTATCGATCGTGTTCTCCCCAGGACCGAGCGTGGGTGCGGTACCGGTGTATTCCGCAGTTCGGCCAAAATGAGGTGGTGTGGCTTCTCCAAAAGAATGCACACTGGAAATATTGCCTAAGTAGTGGGGTGGCTGTAAGTGGTTCTGTCGTCGGCTTGCGTGCGGAGTTGGGCAATTGTCCTCGTCGTCTGACAATAAACTGATCACTTCAGGCCCAGGTAACGAGTTACCGTGGACACGAGGTCGTTTTCGTGAAAACTCGCCATTCTGGGGTAATTGGTGCTTGTTGGGAGCAAAAGCTTCGCTATTGGATGGCTGATGGGGGTTGCCTGTCTCTGCCTGTACACCCACACTTGCATTTGCACTTGCATCTACCTGGCCAGGGAGTAAATTCGACAGGAATCCTAGAACAATTGCGATCGTTAGAATGCCCGCTACTGAGAAACACACTAAGCTGATGCGCCATGACGTACTTACCTCTGAATGAAGCAGACATTTTCTATTGTTTTATTTTGAGGAAGGCAGCATCCTCAATTGATTACCCCTTACAGTACCTTAAAGGGTGCGCGTCAGCTGGCGCGCTCGCTTAGTGGAGTCGCGTATCAGCATCACTGAAGCGACCACCATTTCACCGCTATATCAGCTGGTGGGCAGCTGGAACCGAAAAAGGCAACAATGCGACTTGTCACCCACCAGCTTCTCTCTACTTTTCGCAAATCACTTCTCACAGCGATTTGGGATGTTCACGTAGAATTTCAGACCACTAGCTCTCTACTAGCAGACCTAGTTAGGCTGAGAGGCGAAGGACGTCGTTGCATCCAAGACGAGCTTCCGCCTCAATCTCCACGAGATATGCCGATCCCACCAGATTGGCCACAAATAGCATATTAGACGGCCTGACACCCTCGCACCGGAAAACCCATCCGTGCGCTCTACTAACTTCGTCGCAATCTGCTTCATTGCTGACAATGATCCGTGTGCGCACGACATCCGATAATGTGCCACCCAAAGCCTTCAACGCCCGGCTAATAATGTCCAAGATGGCGACTGTTTGGCTTCGAGCCGAGCGGCCGCCAAGAACCGGGACACTTACGCAACTTGGACTGTTCGCTGTCGTTCCCGAGACATAGACGCTGTTCCCAGTGCGAACTGCTCTACAGTAGCCTGCAATAGGCTCCCATGGGCTGTTTGTAGAGTACTCTATTCTCTTTCCTGCAGCGACAGCTGTTTCCAGCTCATCGTTCTGAGCATCTTTCAGGTGATGGGAGAGATCACCAGCTGCTGTCAGATAAGGCGGCGTCCGATACTCATCACCACAGTCTCCCGGAATGTCCAACAAAGCCTGCTGTGCCTGTCGTATGAGGGAGTGATCGTCTTCAGACAATGCAAATGAGAACACCTTGAGGTTCCTCTCGGCATACTTGGTTGACTCTGCTGTCAGTCGACAGCCAACAATAACTGCGCTCACGGTCGGTATGTCAAGGACATATCTTGTAGCAACCGCAGCAATGGAGACACCGTGCTTTTGCGCAATTGCCGACAGAACCCGCAACAAGCCCTGAAAGGGTTGCCACCCCCCAGCAGCGCGTATGAATCGAAGATATTTTCGGAGGCTCCAGTTCAAGGTATCCATATCTTCGGGCTCGGGCTTGTCGAGCCATTTCTCACTGAGGAACCCTCCGAGAAGAGTACCATAGGCAAGCACACCTACTTTATGCTTCTCACATACAGATGCTAGCCTTCCTCTCACGAGACGTCGATCCAAAACGGAACAAGGGACTTGGTTTGTAGCGATCTCAAAGCCCGTGTCAATCATCAACTCCAGATGTGCGGCATCAACATTTGTGACGCCGATATGCTTGATCTTTCCCTGCTGTTGCAGTGTGCGAAGATGCACGAGGTTGTGCCAATACGTATCGTCTGAATAGTTCCAGATATGATCTACACCGCGTGTCAGCTTACACACGTCAAACAGCCTATACGTGCCAGAATGACAATATGGGTTCGTCCAATATCAGGAATAAGATGTTAGAGGGACCGACATTGCATCAGCGCAATCTGTTTCTGCCCCATCCTCTCCAATGCGCGATCGACTGCCTGCTCAGCTGCCTTGGACGACTTGATCCCATTTTCAGCCGGACACCACTTCGTCAGACCGAGCATATGTTGAGAAGAAATAGCGTGAAACCGGCCTACTACGAGTTCTTCGAAATTGATATCAGCTGCAGGTCGAAGACGTTATTATTACTGGGCTGGTAACGTCGTACCAGCGTCCGCATAGTGATCAGCCATGTCAAAACAATCGAGCCCCAGCTCTATCAGCGGCTCCATTGCGCGGGCGGCCGCGTCAATGTCAATTTCCACTCCGGCGAGCTGCCACAGCCCCGAGATTATTCGGGGAATGGAGGTGTCTCCTTCGATTGTCGTGCGCTCGGGCTTAACTTGACGCGCTGAAGTCTTCTCCATCATTCCAATTCTGTGACTACAAGCTGACTAAAGAGGGCAACTTTATTCAGAGATGGAAGGGTTAAAGATGCGCTATTATTCCCTGTGTATTGATTACCGTGTCGTCAACGACATCTATCCAACACCAGGGTCTGGCGGCTCGGATGCAGCCAAGCGATCCGCGACTACCGGTGGGTGGCAGTTGCGGGGTTGCCCTATTACATTATCAGAGCGTCGTATTTTAAGGTCGCGTTTAATTCATCGTATAATAGCTTAAGTAGGATTTGTAAGACACTGCCGGACTACCAGTGTCCTCAAATTGTAATGCCTTACTTCCACACATCAAATATACAGATGCCGTATAACTTGTAAGCCCCGCCGCCCTCGTAAGGTCAGTAGCGCAGAGCAAGGTCTGCTAGTACTAGATGCTCGTTAGTTGGTCAATACAGGCAGTGTACCTAACGTTTAATTACATTCCATATACTCGGGACAAGCTAGTCCTGCACTCAGGCTCAGTGTTCTAACATTAAAGTAGAAAATAGACCGCCTTGATAGGTCCTTTGTCTATTTCTTCCTACCAAGCATCTCTTACGTAGATACTATATGAATGTGTTACGAGTTCATCCTATTAGACAGCTTACACTGTCCCAGCTACAGGACACTGTGGGCCCCTTGAGTAGGCGCCGTTGGCATGGCTAATACACAAGTTCACAGTTTGGGCGACGGTGACACGTTGCTTGTGATACATTTTCTCAGATACCATACACGATAATATGCGATGGTTTGATTGCGCTGTATCACCAAGTTGCCTTTCGTGTTTGAGGTACACAGGTACCTGACACCTAGGTAGAAGTTATTATTGGAAAGTCCGATCCCGGGCGGCTTCTACAAGTGGGTCTAGCGCAGACTAGCCTAACAAAGAAATGATCTAGAAGTAGCGACCTGGTTGGTGGCAGTGCGCAACGTCGCCCATGAACCAACAAAGACATGTCTGAGATAAGTTAAATACTTACTGTCAGGCTGTGATATAATTATATTTAGTATAGAGGCGGGTACTCACAGAGGCAGTCTCATACCTAATAACAGGGTTTTCCTTTCAAGGAGCCGCTAGGTGACTTATCGCGCGCAGGTTTCCGACAGACCGTCACTCTCAAACAAACAGATCGAAATCAATCAGTGGAAGTCGCGATGGCGTGTCCGGAAGCAACTGCCACCGCTGTAACACCAGACAGCAAACACAATGATACACAGATATGCAGTTATAAATTAAAGGGGTTCATGTGGAAGTGCGTGCTGTTAGACAGTTGACATGATGCGGATACCTACCTCTCGATACACGACACAACTTCCAGTCGAGCCGTCCAGCGATCTGCGCCACCACACTTGAAGACATTCATCCCAGTCAGCAGTAAGAGCTCCACCACAACAGAGAACCAAACCAACACTAGGTGGGTATATACCTGGACAAGTGGCAGCAATTCGACACCTATGGCGAACTAATTGTTGGTTGCAGTTCAGAGAAGTGTAGCTACGAGGGCGTCTCCGTGGCCTGTATAACCCAACTTGCATGCTGCCGGCAGTCCTCATCTGTCCCCCTGTTTTATGTCCTGCTCTCTCAGCTCGTTTTTGCCCTTCAAGACGGCTGGGTGCAATCTTGGGCATTGACGCCATCTAAAGGAGCAGCCTTCGTGACACAAGCCGTTGGGCTGCTGAAGGTCTAGTGCAAGAATATGGATTCGAGACACTCCCAGCAACAGAACGGAGATGGCCATTTGTTACCGTCGACATTCTCGCCGTGGCGAGGCGAGGGGCCGGCCGAGCCAGCAAACAACGGCGATAGTACAGCAGAAGCAGATGCATATGCGGCGCGACCTAGCGTAGAATCTACAATTTCTGATAATACTGCTCAGTCACTAGCACCCAGCGATGTCTCGAGCTCGACGATGGGACCGCGAGGCTCTGCAGCCTTTTACTCACCACAGTCGCTCAACGTAGTACCGCGTACCACGATACGAGAGCCGCCGTCTTACTCTGCGACGCCACAAAACGCCCTATCTCACTCTCCAAGTGCAAGATCGGCGCAAACAGTCACGAGCATAGACCCCTCCGAAATGGAGGGGCAACCCAGCCTGCTTTCAACTCCAAGTGGTTCGGCGCAGAGTATATTAGCAGTCTCCAATGTTAATGCTATGAGAAGCGCTTCCATCATGCCAGCACATCCAGGGGCCGAGTCTGTTCCTATGTCCGCCATGTATAACCCAACACCCTCGCAGACCACCATGGTCAGCGATGATGAAGTTAATGATCATGATGACGACGCTAGAAACTATCTTCCTGAACACGGTATATAGTTCTGGGCTCAGAAGACTCCCTCACCACTTCATAGTACTGACGTATATCATAGCTAATCAACATTCACCTTCCGAGTGTCATTCTAGACAAGATGTCTATATCCAGCGTTGGAGCTGGCTATACGCAACGCTCATATTCCTATCTCTCTACTCGACTGTATTCAGTGGAATCTGGCTTGGCGCCTCAATTCTGCAACCCAGGTATGGGAGAATTGTCTCAACTGGAGCCGGATGGCGAGTCTCACCCCCGACCGCAACCTTGCTTGCTACGCTTTTCGCTAAGACTATCGAGCTGTCTTTCGTCACGGTGTTCGTGGCAGTCCTAGGTCAGGTCTTGACTAGAAGGGCCTTCAGCAGGCTCTCGCGGGGTGTGACTCTGGCAGAGATGACAATGCGCAACTGGGTTATTCAACCTGGCTCACTGATCACCCATTGGAATGGCATACCCTACGCTGCGACTACGTTCCTTGGCGCACTAACGCTGAGTGCCACTATATGTTCTCTGTTCTACACCACAGCATCAGATGCTATGGTCAGCCCGAAGCTATCTACCTCTGCGTGGAAAATGCGTGATTTGCATGGCCCAGTGAAGGTGTCCTACGCGAACCCATATTACATAAAGAACAACTGCCAGACACCCCTCCGTGACATTGATCTCGTCTCCGGTCCTGAGGGTTGTCTTGATGTCTCATTTTCTGGTCAATGTGAGTTTATTATCGTTAAGAGGCTGGAAAATGCGTGCTGATATTTCTATAGCGTATACAAGTCTCACCACATATTTGTACGCGTCAGCCTAACCCAGAATTCAGAAAATTGCTAATTCAGTTATGCTGCAGGGCTGAATGGGATGAGGTACGCAACAAGAATAATTCGACTATGAATCGGCTCTCCGACAGGCCGACCGGGAAGCATATTCTGTACGACAACACAACAATGGACTCCTCATGGATCGAGACCGAGAATGGGGACATCGCAGCCAGCTTCGATGCCCACAAGAGAATTATCAATAATGTAACTCTCGCGATGCCGCACGCTGGAGTTTATGCAGCAGCGACGGACCCTATTAACGGCATCCTACAACCGAGCGAGTTATTAGGTGTTGGAGAGTACTCTATCCGCGCCAGTGTCGTTTCTCCAGTCGTCAACGTACTATGTGTCAATATGAACGTGGACGAATTAAAGCCACTTGTATATACAGACTGGCCAAATGCGCGGAAAACGCAGACAGGATTTCCGGGTCAGTGGATTGGAGCGGCGGACTGGCAACTCGATGTCCCCGCTACCGGATGGCTTAACCGCACCGTGGTTGATGACATCTTCAAATGGGGGGAGAAGTATGGTCGGCGACCCCCAGCTTTCCAATTGGTACGCTATTCTTCACTCTTTCACATCCAAACGGGCAATAGAGAAGACACATAGACATCCCAGTACGCGCTGTTAAATTAAACCAGTACTAATCATCACTATAGTATCCCTTCGGCTATAATATGGTAACATATTTCGAAGACGGGGGTTTCCCCGATGCGATGTACATCCTCGCCTATCCGAACCAAACCCTAACCGACTACACTGTCTGTGAACTGCGCTCGTGGCTAACGCCCAAATGCTCTACATCTTTCGAATTATCGGGTACACTAGGCGGAAACATGAAAGCGCGCTGTGAGGATCTAAGCGATCAAAACGCCTACGAACGAACGGTTCCGGCGGGCACCGATTTGACGCCGGTTCCATCAGGAGACTGGCGGAACGTAGCTCGAGAGTGGCAGTTGGCGCTTGACTTTAATGGTGCGTATTAGAAATTTCCCGAGGTCTAACGCATGTCTTCTTGATCTTGTATAAACCTGCCAGGGGGCCGACATTGAGGATCCTACTAATATCTCTCTACATGCGCAGGAGGGGTGACGACTAACAATGCATCCAATGCGCGTATACTAACGAGCCTTTTCCCCAATAAGCCGGAACTCAATCCACTTCTACCGTCCATGGCAGAAGGCATCGCTGTGCTCGCAACCAGCACACTTGTGGCAGGCTCCATCAACAGCACGCTCCAGCCCCAGTGGACGCATTACAAAGAGGGTGGCGATCGTAATATAATTAACGAAACTTTCTACGAGACCTTCCGAGCCGAGGTGCAGACGCAACAATACGCCTCGGCACACACAGCGTCGTGGCAAGTGATATTCTATCTGGTTCTCATCCTCGTCTTCGTGCTCAACCTGCTCTGTCTCCTATATCTCGCTTTCGGAACGACACTTACCTCCTTCTCGGTCGCGAAATCATCCTTGATGGCTAAAGCAAGGAAGAAACAACATGCCTCCCCGTCTCTTCCCTTCCCCATCTCCTTCAAGCGCAGCGGCAAAAAATCTTGCAACAATACGCACTCCTCACGGGAAAGCGACAGTAACGTGAACCTAGTTGTAAACTTCGCAAACACTACGGGCAATGCCGGGGACCAAGAAGGCGAAAAGGGGTTCAAAGCCGCTAAAGGCCTTGTGACGGATTACACAGAGCCGCAGAACCTGTTCGCGCTAGCCATCAACTCGGCGCCGTCGCGTGCGCTTGCAGGCTCCTGCGGGCACGGCCCCGACACCGCCGAATTGCGCGTACCATGGCGCGTGGGTTACGTCGCAGACGCAAATCACTATTTCTTCGAGGATAATGCGCGTGGTGAAGCTGTCGAGAAGGAGGGTGGTACTAATGTCAATGCCATGAGCAGCGGCTCTGATTTGCTTGGTGTAAACGATGAGAATGGTCCGTATGGAAAGAGTTACAAACGGCTTAGCTCACCGTGGGCCCGGCTGTAGGTGTTGTATAGATAGATACCCGACGATGAAAGTAATAATGTAAAATATTATGCAACAGATTTAAGGGCATCTAACACTCTCCGGTGATCTAATGTGGGAGTGTCTCGAGGGACTTCTGCTTCCGACGTAGGCGCTGTATTGGCCTTCCTTTTAGTAAACGTATGAGACCTCAGGACTTTCCCGTAGACATATTGACAGTCGGACTAATGGACCGGAGCGTCTCCAGATCTGTACTTGCCGTTGAGAAGTTCTACGCACGCAGACGCGAAGGTCCGTATGACGTTGGCATGTACCCCAGGGAGAAACGAACAATTGTTGTAGTGAGATGTAAATATATTCCCGCTGAATCTACAGCGCTGTCTACTGATGCACTTATATATCTGGATAGCTCTCTACAACATGCATCGTTGATGGAGGAATTCCTACAGGCCGACTCTGCCAACGTACTTGTCAACGGACTATCCACGCAACAAGAAATTGCTACCTTGCAGACTAATCACCTCTTTCAGATGGACTTTCGGGGAAATCATATAAATTTTATCACCTGCCTTGGGAAACCTTGATGGTGATCGATGCCAACAAATGGCTCAAGGATTGCTTGCCGCTCGAGGTTCCAGTGGCCAGATACGTGGATTCGCAGGCCTTCCTCGCATCGCCGGACAGCCACGAAGAGCTCATCTTTGAGTTCTGGGAAGCGTTTTACCCAGCTAGCCCATGGTGAGTCCGTTTCTTTACTCGCTTTCGGCAAGATCCCTCTGCCCGCTCCCGCTTCCGACAGGAATGGCAGAAGAGATATTGTCCCCAGATGAAGCGACATGGTCTTGGGCGGCGTTCACTTTCCTGTAACTCACACGTTCATGAAGCTCTATCGCGTGTCGCCGTGTCTGCTTTTCGCGCTGAGATTGAAGAGGCAGTTCGTGAGCATCTGGATATTGCGTCCTGGGAAGGACTTTGGGGTTTCTCGGTCAATGTGGACATCCTCTCATTTGAAGAGTAGGTGATTCGGAGGTTCTTCGCGTAAGGCTCGATGGTCGAGCGCAAGTTCTGCAATATGACGCATTAGAAGCCTTCTCGAAAGCCTTCTTAATAGTATTTCATAGAAATCTATCACCGTTGAAGCCCGACTCGCGCCGTAAGTAAAGCGGTATTGTCCTTGTCCAAGTCCAGAGTCACAGTGAGGGAGAAAAGGTTTAACATGGGAATCATGGCCCAATCTTGCTTATCCTATTTCCAGTGAATAATATTGAGCCGTTACCCTATGCTTAAGACTACCAGTGACCTGCCAGGGAACCAATTTCACTCCAGAGATGGAAATACCCCTAACAGGTATGCTTGGGCTACATGGGGCAGCCGACTTGCAAGTACCCGGGTGGTGCTCTGTTGTGTCCTGAACAATGAAGTGTCTGCTAAGGGCAACTTTTGTGATATTTTCGGGGCCCAGGAGCATAAAGTGAGTCAACGATTCTTTTCTTTCGACAACCTTGTGCTGTTATATTGGTACCCGCTGGACCCCTTTAATGCTTACTCTATGCTCGAATAATGGTGATATAAGCTGGTTATTAAACAGAGACTTGAGAGTATAAGCGTCTATATAATAGACTAAGCTACCTGCATAAACAACGCGATGTTCTTTTTATTTACGTCTACAAGGGAAGCAAAGCCACTAACTATAAATCAAAGGGCATAATGGCGCAAAGAGACTCAATATAACATGAAAAGGGTAGAGAATCAGAACCTGAGAAGTGATATATCTGGGAAAGGATATATATGGTAGTTAAGGTATGAGGACTCTGGCTATAGTACAGGTGTGTGTGGCTCCTAAGTCAGCAAACTATCCTAGCCCACAGTTCAATTGCCGGGGACAACCGATCACATGGAATGAAAATCAAGGAATAGAAAATATGGAAAAGGGGGCAGCGGCTATGACAAACCATCCTCTTGGTTTGCCACTTAAACCAAGCATGACAAGCGCCGCAAGCCGAAAGTATATAATAAGATCAGATTTGTTGAGATCGTCCTCCGGCGCCTGACAGCCTATGCTGAAAGTCGGAAAGAGAATTGTATCCGAACAAGCGGATGCTGGCTGATAGAGCAGGCATCTCTCCCTGAAGTGGCGGTTATGTAGAGCGTATCGGCATGTTTGCCTGCTCATCTCCTTCTTCAGTCTCATCTCCTTCTTCAGTCTCATCTCCTTCTTCAGTCTCATCTCCTTCTTCAGTCTCATTCCCGCCCTTCCACCCCGTTATGAACTACTCTGCTCTTACTTCGAATTACCTACCGTCACGACTGCAGCTTCGTCTGCTCCCATTCCAACTAGCGCTTCGCCTCAACGAACTCTGGTATGTCTGCCGTTCGCCATCCCCGGAGCTTGTTCCTGTTGCGGCTGTTCTATCATCTTTACTTCCCAGTCAAAAGTGTATAGCACTCTCATGTTGATTTGGGCCACTTTGGCCACTTTGGCCTCTGGGGCCAATTGCGGGTGCTTCTGAGCATTCGGCAACTCGCCACCCCAACACTTCAATAACTACGCCCGTTGATCAGACAGCAATAACAAGCATTTGTGACTATGAATGGAACATTAGCGGAATCATCAAAGGGGAGGGAATAACGAGTAGCATTGGTTTGCCTGCGGTTTCATTTGGGGCTCGTCTGGGATCTGAATATAACCCAAGACATGGGTTCTACAAATAGCGCCGAAGGACAGTAATGCGAGGAACAGAAGAACTGCTGTCCGTTTATATTCCCAGCCGGTATAAGTATTACTGACTCCAACAACAACCATGTACGGCTACAGACATGAAGATTGCGGCTACTTACATCGAGATATGGAAGAATGCTCGGAATATCAAGAGATGCTTACTTAGACGCGCTAATCCTGTGCTCATCCTGCAGCCATCCCAGACAGTCGGCTGAAATAAAGCAAAACTGCACGTGTTGTAACCTCGAGGAAACTTCGATGCGTTCCCGGTAGAATGGCTATTGGCTGCAATATTACGGCGAGGGTCACTAATAAGCTTGATGACCCCCTCCACAGCCGTTAGTAATCCAGGCGGAATAAATGCGGCGTCTGTTAGTTCTGGATAGTCAATTTTAGGTACAGGTATGTTGGTTTGTCAATATGTTGGTAAGACGCAGTGTATTGGAGGAATTGTGAGCTGGTGCCTACTGCTACCTCATTACAGTCTGACGTAAGTCATGCGGCCGATATATGGCATATCAGGAACCGTTAATGTATCCACCGCCTCCTGATTATCAGAGGGCTTGCCGTCACGCATGGCAGATCATGTCATCAAGATGTTTGAACTCCATCCGCCCTCTTAAAGGTGCTAGCTGCTGTTCACAAATAATAATATAGACTGCTGGGTCATTAGTTTCTCCCGAATCTCTATGTGTTTCTATATTTTATATCTCTTCTCACCGTCACATGACATGTATCTTTGGTTATATATCACACATGCGCTACCCCCGTCCTCCACCAGTTCAAAGAACTTGGCTGTGCTAGCTGCAAACTATTATAACCCATGTGAAACCCGAGTAGCTGGTTCAGAGCCATTATCAACCAACATATAACCGAGGAATGATATGGATTTGACACCTGACGGCGTCACATGGGACCAGACGATAGAATCCCTCAGAAGTTGGCGCATACCAACACCAAGAGGAGGCTTGGTCTCGCCAATGTCTTACCTCTTGGCTAAGCTGTAAGATACCAGAGCAGTGGATGAGTGTGTCATGCGGCGCGTAGAAAGTTTTCATCTGCGAGATCAGCCGCCTCAGCCTCGAAGAAAGATGCTTGAGCCTCCTCCAACATGACGATACCATCACCTAGGACTCGCAGGGTTTTACACCGTACCCCATCTGCTAAGTCGCCAGATATTGGAAGCTCAAGGCAACATGCAACTCGATGCGTAGAGAGATTCTATCTTTGGGGACACGCAGCTTCAACACGGGAATCGAAGTTGGATGGGGGATACCATGCGGTCTATCGGCTCAGAGGCCTAGGGCTTGTGAGATCATCGACACGAGCAAAGAGGATGAGATGATCACATGGTGACCATTATCATGGAAGACCGCCACTTCCAGACAGCCAAATATATCTTCTAAGTGTGGTTTGAACCAACATTACCGATTGTCGCCGCTTCTACACCACCAAAACTGCCCATCCGTGATGACTTGGAGTAAATTGACGAGTGCTGGATGGTCAGCCGTTTCTTGGCAATAGGCAGCCTGGAGTCGTTGTCCATCGACATTATCACTCGGCATAGGAACAGGTGAGGAAAATCCTACGAGGACCGTGGCTAAGCTGAGCTTCACAAAGTCGACAAAAGCGCGTACTAACTCGGGCACGAGCTCAATGGATGAGATGGGCGTCCGCGGATGTGAAGATGAAGGAGGTGAGGCGACGGCGTAGTGCTAGTATTAATAGTAGAATTTCCGTCTTGCTTGAGAAGATTATTATCTCGAATAGCAAGCCTGCAGAAATTTAAAACGCTTTTGATAATGATCGTGTCTAAGATTGTCCCATTTGGGCTCATCTTGCTCTTGTCCTCCTTTCTCCGAGGTCTTCTTGCCTCTCCGCTTGCCTCTCCCTTGTATCATTACGGATTTCATAATGTTTCTATCAAATTCCCACAGGATTTCTACCTCCGTATCATGCCTCTGGGCGCTTCTATCACGTACGGCGAGCCTTCCGACCCAGCAAGTCTGGGTAGAGGGTACCGCAAGTACATTCGTGACTGGCTGCGGTCGCGCGGGTGGAACGTGAACATGGTGGGAAGTAGAACTCATGGACAATTTGCAGATAATGTGAGTTGCGCATATTTTTAACCTTCATACTTGTTTGTTGTGTGGCTTCTAACCTGTCTCATAGGATGTCGAAGGTTGGCCGTCGTTCATTATTGATAGCGTAACTGAGAAGGCTCGTGATGCCGTACCCAAATATAAGCCAAACCTGATTCTGATTAACGTCGGGACAAACGACGCGACTGGAAATATAGATATCGAAAATGCTGGGGAACGCATGAGAACCCTGGTACAGACATGCTTCGACCTTTCGCCGGGTGTCGTGGTCCTCTTGTCCACCTTGCTGCCGAATACCCATGCCCCCGACAATGTCTTGGAAATCAACCGCCTCTACCGCGATCTAGTTATCGAGCTCCAAGCTGCAGGCAAAAAGATCGAGTTAGCCGATATGGACGATGGTTTCATTACTCTCGATCATATCCTCCCGTGTGGTACCCACCCAACAATAGAAGGGCAGCGCAGAATGGCCGCTGTATGGGGCTTGGCCATCCAAGAGATCGAGGAAAGGGGGGATTGGTTTCAGGCGCCTTCCAGCAATGTTAGCTTCAGTGACTCAGGCAACGGGACGACCTGCGCAAAGGAATACAACAGCGGAGCTCAAGACCCACGGAATGGCATGCAAGTCCTTCGGGGCAACTCGCCGCTAATTGTCGACGATGGCGACTACGTACACAGATCTACCTCTCGTGGCAAGATTTGGGGGGCATCTGGATATTACCCCTCTCCGGGGTCAGATCAAGGGCTTGGAGTTTACGCCGCTCAGGCAGTAAACCTGGGTGGTGCCGACCGAGGAGGCGAGTTGGACGACATAATCCTGGTGAATGCCAACAACACTGATGTTGTTGCTTACCTCAACCAAGGAGATGGCACATTCAGGGATTCTAATGCCAAAGTTGGTGGTAATTGCATTGTCAGAGGTAGTTATAACCCAGTACTTCCCAAATTCCGACTGGATATTGACCGACGCTGACACCACGATAGGGATACGCTGGGGCGATGTAGTAAGAAGAACGGAGGTCTAATATGACTTTTGAACTGGACTAATATACACGGTATAGAACAATGACGGTCTTGACGACTTTATCTGCATAGAACCCGTCTGGAAATATGTATGGCTGTTCTCTTTTGCTCTCTAACTAATATATGCGTATAGGATCCGTGAATAACTAAATCGATTTATAGGTTCGTATCTATCAACGAGGGAACTAATCCGCCATCTTGGCGTGATGTTGGAAAAGTGAGTAACGTCTCGACTCAGCAGACCTAAGCCGAGTGGGAGAACCCTTACTGACAGTAAGTCGCGTTCAGTTCAAGGATGCGGTTTCTGGATATGGACAAGACCGTGTTCGCCTTGGTGGTAAGTTGCATTGATATACAAGCTCTTCAGCAGGCCACACGGAGATACATACTCACTATTCCATGGTAGATATCGATGGCGACGGCAGACTCGACTACTGCGTTATAAATGACAACGGTAGTCTACATTGTTGGCGTAATGGCGGCATACTATTCGATTCAGCAAAATACTGGCAGGACATGGGAATAGCCTTCAGAACATCGGAAACCCTTCCGGACATAGCCATGATGCGGTTCGGTAAGTCAGGATTTCATCTAGTCCTACGGAACTGCCTCAGTATCATCTGATAATTTAACATCAACAGTGGATATAAATGGTGATTTCCGCTCTGACATCCTTTGGGTTGATAAAACCGGCAAGGTCAGAACTTGGATCAACCAACGCGGCCACGAGAAAAGTTTGGCTCCCTACTGGAGAGATGCCGGCGTTACATACGAGGGTATGCACGAAGACGTAAAAGGACAGGAAAATATCATATTTGGCCGTATCTACTCTCGCCGTCCTAGTGTAGGTTTACCTCGCCCAGCCTTGTCAACTGTATCTCAACAGATATGACACTGATACCGATACTCGGCAGTATCTATATCGCCACACTTCTTATAGCCCTTACGGGGCCTATTTTCTGACTGCAACAGTATGGGAAAATCTCGGAAGCGGTGGCACTACTCAGAAAGGTACTCAGTTTTCTAGACGCGCCCCGGTACTATTTTCTTCATCGAGGTTAGACGTAATACAGCGAATCAGCTAACCTCTCACATTATCAGGGGATGGCGCCCATTGGGGTGACATGACAGGAACCGGCAATGACGACTATGTCTGGATCGAGGCAAATGGCAAGGTTGTCATATTCCCAAATGTCAACACCCCTCCCGATACAGCTGGGTACCCTAACTGGGGAGTTGCGCAGATGTTGGAGACAGGGCTGGATCGAAAGACTTTGCATGTTGGAGACTGGAACAACGACGCCAAGGCCGACATCATCGGCGTCGACAAGCACACGGGCAGTTTGACAGTATGGCTCACCACTTACTCTAATGGAGTATTCTCCTTCAGAAAGGTGACCAGTGGAAATTCGTACTGTACTGAAGGTTGGGGAGTCGGCTTATTCGATCTTGGTCACCACTTTGCCGACATCACTGGCAGTGGATGCGTTGACTATCTTTGTATGCAGCCCGATGGGAAAACAACTGCCTGGCTGAACGACTGCAAGGTAGATCTCTTTGCGCTAAGAAACGTCGGTCAGGTCAAATTCAGCGAGAATTTTGACCGAGCCAATCAACGCTTTGCCGATGTTGATGGTGAGTCTCGTATCATCATTGCACTCGATGTCCCTTGTCGGATTTCCCATTCCGATGGGCCATTAGCTCCAGGAGTACCATCTTTATACCAACTATCGGCTGTGGCTAACTTCTGAAACAACGTTAGGCGATGGACTGGCTGACTTTTTATGGGTTGGTAAGTTCACTGGGGACGCCTCCGTATGGATCAACAAAGGAGAGCAACCCGAAGATGAACAAGACACACTCGGTGGAAGCAAGTTCAGATGGGATAAGTCAGGGCCGCTCTATGCGGGAAGCAATCGCGGCGCCAATCTACACTATCCGAACCTGGGTGGTCAAGGACGGGCGGACCAAGTTGGCGTTGATCCTAACACCGCTAAAGTACGTCTCGTTGAACCCCTCCCCTCTCTTAGTGTCATTCTGAGCCATTCTCGTCTAACCTGTGGTCTCTAGGGTTATGTTTCATTCAACACTTGCCCGCACGGGGGGGAACGACGGTGGTATAGCTCCACGTGACCCCTTGCTCCCGGGATATGAGCCCCAGCCACAATGTTCTGTGAACATATGTAGGCTTGACGGCAGTGGTTATGATGGCTACGCCGGCGCCGACCCTTGTGGCCCTGATCCCTTCGCCGACGCCGGTGATGATGATGAGGAGGAGGAAGAGGAGAGAGAGGATGAGGAGGAGGACTCCCGTGATGCCGATGATCGCGAATCGACCGTAGCAACGCAAAACAGCACGCTCAACTTCAATTCGACGGCGCCATACTGGAAGAGCGTGACTTCATTTGACTCGACATCCACCAACCCCACAGATATAATCCTCGCGCCGGACAAGAAGAGCAGACCTTTTGGTATCACCTGGCTATATCTCGGCATACGATACTCTGTGACGATTAGAGCCAGGCGCTACCCAGGATCGACACATCTCCACGACCCCGTACGTGGGCCCGCGTCCCCGAATATAGCTGTCAGGTGCGGATGATATTCGAATATAGGAAACGGACTGACCACATCTTGTGCTGACTTGAGGAAAACGCAGGATGGAAAGGAATGCCGGTTGCCGTTCGACCAATATCGAAGTGATTGACAGCCGAACACTTACTCGTCAACAACTCCTGGATGGTTACGACACGGAGCATAATCCCGACGTAAGTCGCTACCTATGCCCTAATCATTCAATTGCTTAGTTGTCTCGATGGATAAACATGGCCCGCTAATCAGAATGACATACCACAGTTGCAGATGCTGCAGGACTTTTCATATACCATGGCCACATCCATCCTCCCTGGCGGAGGAAGTTCAAGATATAGTGCCATACCCGGCCCAGATATGGGTCAGTATTTTCAAATTTTCATGAGCTATTCTTTTAGCGCCCCCAGAATTATCCGTCTGTCCTTTTCTTCTGCCTGTTTAAATGTTGACTCATGGTTTCCTCGATAGTGAATTACTGGAACCAGCCAGTGCTGCCACAGTGACTGCCCAGGACGGGAACCAGTAGGTATATTGACCAACCCGTGCAGTACATGTTCGACCAGATCGGCTCCTACGGCAATCGTGCCGGCATGATTCTCTGTCAGAGGGATTTCAATGAGGTGAACGGTAGGGTCTTTAACCTCAACACTCAAAGAGGAGTCAATAGGGGGCAGGCGCCCTGGAATGTGGCACGGTTTCAGGAGGAAGTGGATCGGTCTCTCACCAACACGACCGCACAGAACGAGATGATCGAGGCCCTACGCCAGGTTATCGGCGTGTTCCGCTACATCAACAATAATGAGGTCCGGCCCATCCTTGGTGGGAATATCCGTAACATGGAGAATGCCGCAGACCAGATCGTGGCCACCGTCCCCCATCTTGCTAGCATTGGTGTCATGTTTCGCGAATTTTACCCGGCGTGGTATCAGGAGGCAGCCCGGAATGCCCGAGCGTGGGTGGCGGATCGCATCAACGACATCATCGCGAGATACACGCAGGCTATGGTGAACGGAATGGCACCCCCAAATGCGGCGATAGTTCAGATGCTGGTGAACCAGCTTTTCGAAGATCTCAGCTATATTGTATCGCCATATTAACTTGACTACTTTCGTCCAGCAGTTGTTACGATTCTGATACCCTAATATGCATCTACTTGTTGATCGATGCCCCTATGTAGCTGGAATTTAAGATTTCATCCTCATTTCCAATATTTGCTGTATTCTTCTACATGGAGAAGTGACCTGCAGGACAGACGGCTGGCGGTCTCATGTAACTGCTCACCAAATCAAGACGGTGAAGATGCAGCTCGTCATAGAGACTCGCGAGGAACGAGGCCTCCGTGTACATCCAACCCATATACTTGTCCGTACAGCCTTCAAAGTTAGGATACAGTCGATAAGGGTTCGTGTGCCTGTCAGGTGAATAGTCACCGTCGATAACTACAGCAACGACAGAGGCCCGCGTGCCGTTGGCCTTTGCGTCGAGGTATGCCTTGATTCTGTCAGCATCTTAATCTCATAATCCCTTAAGATTATCAATGTCAAGCAATACCTTCAAAGTGTCGAGGCACTTCTGATCCACATAGAGACAGTAGGTGAACCGCGGCAGGCGGGTGCTCGCGTCTCTCGGTGTCGGGAAGGCCGCCCTAGCAATCTGAGCCGCCACGGGCAGCTCATATGAGACGCTATGCTCGTCTCGCCATTGCACGAAGCGCTCGCGTACCTCCTTTTTGGGCGCGCCGTCCAAGGTTTCCTTGTCCTCGATAACTGTCCACTGAGCGTACTGCTCCATCAACCACTCACGACCGCACCAGACAAGGTTGTTGTGCACCTCGTCCTTCAAGGCCTGCATGTAGCGGTCCCAGGCGGCGTCATCGCCGTAAGTACAGCGGTAGACGAGAAAGCCCCAAGCCTCGAAGCCCGTGTCCCGCATATGACTCACTGTGGTCCCCATCCAGCTGTTCCATTCGAACTCGTCGGTAAGTTCAGATAGCTTCTTGGTGTACATTGTGATGTTATTTTTCGCTGTAGTTCTGGGGACTGGAAGTAGAACTAGAAGGAGTGGTCGCTTTTTGAGGAAGATGCTTTCTTATCAAGTGCTGATCCATGCGACTATGACTGTGCCACACTGTTGGTTCTGCGAACAGGTAGGTACATATGCCGGTCATAAGTTGTTGGTTGCTTAACCCCCAAATTTGGGGTAGTCATGTCAACCTCATCCGTTCTCATTGAAGCCTTCTAATGTAAGCCTCAATGTGGTGTTATTCTTAAGGTTGGCCAGTCAGGTATGCTAGGCTGGCTAGAATATATACCTAGACCGGCTTGGCTGTTGCCAGCCAATGTGGCTAGGTGTGACTAGGTCAGATGTGGCTAGCCAGGCAGCCTAGCGCAAACCCTACGCAGACTGTATCGTTTATAAGAAAAGGAGGTTTTCCCTTTAATTTCATATGACTTAAGTAAAGATGAGCCCGTCCTATAGCCTTTATTCATTTAAGCGGTTATACTCAGGGGTACCTAGAGAATAAACACTGAGCTCTAGGAGCACTAGAAAAGAGTCTTCTGGTCCTTCAAGGGACGGTGCAGCCACATTACATTATTCTCATATCAAGTCTATCTCCTAGCTTGTATACAGCTCTTGTGATAAACACACATCGCTACTGGGTTAGCGCAGTATATTTGCGCTTGTTTTTTAAACTATAAGAATCGAAACAAGCCATCAGCTCGATGACAATTTGGCTATAGCTGAACGTCAAAACCCACTCCTACTAATAGACCAGCAGGACGTATTACAAGGGCTGAATACAGGGCTTAGAGAATGATTCAATATGAGAATAATATTTTACGAGCGCAATGACTCTTAGCTATCCAAAGGACTCTCGGTCCCTTGGAGGATCTACTAGTCTCTAATTATATACAGGAGTCCTACGGTCAGAACTAAAATTATATCAAGTCTAATACACATATTCAGCTACACATAGCTATGCTACTTTATAGTGCGATTGGTATTGTTTAGTTGATGTTCCGTTTCGTCACCTTAACCAAGAGCCCAGTTTGCTTGCAGAACCAAAAGTTGTGCGTTTTCCACTGCGCATCTTCATTCCACATTTCAAACTTGAACTTCCTCAACATTTCCGGGACTAGTTTGTGTATCTCGGCTATGGAGATGTTCTTGCCGATACAGGTGCGCGTGCCAGCACCGAAGTGCAACATGTATCGGTCCATGTTGGTAGCCTTTTCCTTGTCCTCCAACCACCGAGACGGCCGATACTGGTCCGCATCGGGGCCAAAGACGGACTTGTCGAAATGCACTACCGCGGCGTTCACGCCCACGGTGTAGCCCGAGGGTACGAAAGTACCGCAGAGCTCGAGGCCCTCGGGAGGAGCTATCCTCGGTAAGATCAGTTGCACGCCAGGATGTACGCGCAGAGCCTCTTTGATACAAGCACACAGCAGCGGCAGTTTGGAGGCCTCGGCGTAACTCGCCGGGAAATGCAGTCTACCCTCGTCTACTGCTGCATCGATTTCTTCCAGGAGTGCCTCGTACACATCCGGGTTCTTCATCAGATTGTAGAAGACGGAACGGAATGCGATGGCGGTCGTGTCTGAACCGGCCAATCTGTCATGCATCGTTAGTCTTGTGAAGTTGTAAAGGTTTCGACGAAAACCTACAAGGCTACATAAGCTTCCTGCTCAATTTCGCCCATGTTGAAATCTACTTTGGAACCCTTCTCCTTGTGGATATCGTACAGCTGCTGAAGTACATCTGCTCGTTGTTCGTGTTCAGGGTTGGCGCTGATATCAAATCGCTTGGCGACGACTTCCCGAGACGCAGTGCCAATGGTGTCAACTGCCTTCAATGCCTTGAGTGACCCGGGAACGAGCAAGGCAGAGGAGAGGATAAGGGGACGCATATATGTCGGCGCCACTGAGGTCATACATAGGAAAGGCATAAGCAAATCCAGAGACTGAATCCAGTTCCCGTGGTCATGGCTCTTCTCCATGAACCCAAACATCCGACCAAAGTAAAGCTCGCCTATGACGTCGAAGGCATACCTACAATCTCAACGTTAGTCGCAAGTGATTAAACAGCTGAATAATTGATTACTGGGCGTACATCTGGAACCACTCCCCCAAATCCATTGCTTGCTGGGAGGAGGCAAACATTTCCAATCGGCTGAGGAAAACCTCGGAGCAAAGATCGATGTACTTCTCGGACTTCAAAATATTGGCTAGGCTGTAAACATGGTTTACTATCCTTCTCCTCTCCCCGTGTCGCTTGTCGTTCATCTCAGTAAAGGCATCGCGGTGCTTGCTGAAGCCTTGACTGTTCCACGGGGGGTAGAACTCTGTCTTGTTCAGCGGCTGTTGGGTGCGATAGATGAGTTTGATAGTTTCCGGAGATGCACAGGTCACTTCATTTGGGCTGGTTCTGAGCACAGGGCCATATTTTTCATGTAGACGACGTGTGGTTTTCTCAGCTGCGGATAATTGAAATTAGCCACGTTCCTTTCTCAGACTCATAAAAACAAGGAAAATCCCAGACCACTGGTGAGTTAGGCGCAGCGAATGAGACGCCACAAGCTGTTCTTACTTTCACCTGTCGCTATCTGCATCATGTACCATAGTCGACTCACGGACGCCAACCAGGGACCCGGTACCTTGCTGAGAGGGTGGAAATTTCTGGCGTAAATAATCCATCCTACCCAGTAAGCCACAAATCCTACAAAAATGGAAGTGAATGGATAGGATAATAAAAGTGACACTCCCGCCATGCTGGCAAGAATCCGAACTGTCAGAGAACAGACGTCTGGAAAACCATGCAACCCGGCGTAGCTGTCGGGGAGAGGAACTCTTCATATACTAGTGCATATAACAGTTCCTCAACAATTCCACTAATGCATTTCTCATGTAGCGTACCACCATATAGTGGATTCAGTTGATGCATGTCTTAGACACACGTAGGTAGTATGGAGTAGATGTTTCGGTCTGCTCTAGTGTAACGGTCTTGCATACACACACGTGGTAGTACAAAGATAGGGGACATGAGGCTAGCAAGGGAAAGGTATAATGTACAGTAGTGCGCGCGTACTAACAGGGTGTAAAACCGTCCATTTTCATAAGTCGTCGGCACTCTTTCCCAATATGCTTATAGAGCCGACTCCGGTCGTCCAGATAACCCATAGGTGGACGGTCTAGCTTAATTCTAACACGGCAGTTTTCGGATTCGTGGTGGGCACATTCGGCACTAGCAAACAGTATTTCTCTGAAGAATCCAGAACGGTCCCATTGTAGTTCTGGGATATCAAAGAACTGTCACATAATTGCGGAGGTTAGGGCCCCAGAATTTGCAACCCATTATGATGAATGTAGTATGGCGCATTCGTAGCAATTAGTTTAGTTTGTGATGACAACTCTGGCCTAGGCCAAATGAGGCGGACACAGACCCATCCTAATTCCATTAGATATAGCCCTGTTATAGCCCTAGTTTTTCTACACTGACACGAACAGACGCTCGAAACGTCTGGACCTTTGTGAAGATCACGGCCTCAAAACAATAAGAGAAGACTTGGCTATTGTTTTACCAGCTGGAACTTTTTAGCGGGGTGCAGGACCAAAGTACATCGATCGCCACCAAGACTTGGCTGTGTTGATTAATGGTCGCTACGATGATACGAACTACGAGGCGCCCCATCACGCTTGCTGCAGCTGCTACCCTGTATATATTGCTATGTTGGTTAATGCGGGTCAGAAAAGCGGTTCAAAAGAACATGGCTACATCCGGCACTACATCCGGCAACTGTACTGTTAGAGCTGTTAGATGCAGCCTGGGTTCAACTGCAGATGTAACCCTGGTCAGAGGTGCTGGTAACAAAATATGACCCACGAACACAAATATAGCTGGTGGTTGATGGATAGTCTTTTGTTATGAGCACTCTGCCTGGTTGTCAAAAGTGTAGTCTACACCAGGTGAAAGGGCAGATGTAGTTAGTGTACACTGTAACTCTCGAGCGGGTGTTGCTTGACTACGAGCCCTGGCCATGCGGACCTGTACCGGTTTACCCCCGGGTCCGTGCTCAGTGCCTTGGGCTCCACGTCGTCGGGATTTGCCTCGTTGATAATCCATGCCCATAATTACCAGGGAGTCTGTACCGCGGAGCCCAGGATGGCCCTGGTGGTCTGATCGTACTCTGACTACCGACAGGTTACCGAATTTTTCATAGTTCTTAAGCGAGAAGCATGGCAACTAAAATAGGGGCCGCTGCCATGTATGTAATCAGTTCAAATCGTTCCCAAAAACACTTTCATCTGGGTTGACTTTGACTACACTATCTTTTCCAGTTGTAACCAAGATCCAAGATGAGGGGGGTAGGGAGTTTGTTGGTCACTGCGGCCGTATGCTTGGCTTCGTTGTCTCAAGCTCAGTCCATGCCACCATGCGCAGTATGTCAGCATCGGACTCAAACTTGGAAGAACAAATCGACGGGCAAGACGCTAACTCGACGACGCTATCTAGAGTAGCTGCTTAGGTGCAGCTCTTGCGCAATCGGCTTGTGATCCGACCGACACCGCGTGCATATGTTCAGACAGCGTATTGATGTCTACCGTTGAGACATGTGTGCTAGCGAATTGCACTGTTATCGAAGGACTTGGTACGTTCCTTAAAATAATCAGATAAGTATTGGAGCCACAGACTAACCAAGCCTCTTAACACAGCGGCAAAAAACGCTACAGAAACACTATGCGGTGCTCCAGTAAGAGACATCACGGCTGTCACACCGATCATTGTCTCTGTGTTCGGCATTCTGGCCATTATAGCGGTGGCAATGAGGGTACTGGACGCTCTTCCGAATCGGCACCTACAACCCGCCGATTTGTGCGCAATTGCTGCTCTCGTACGTTGATCAGATTTTGTTTGACCCCTTTTGGATTACTTGGACGAGTGACTAATGAAACTTTAGCTTACCGGAATACCACTAGGAGTTTTGGAGCTAGTTAGTAAGTTCTCTCCCTACCCGTCTTCTACAGTTCAGAAACAACAATACAGCTGCTAATAGTGTGGTAGTGTCAAGCCTGGGCTTCGGCAAAGACATATGGACACTTACACCATATCGGATTACTCATATTGTCAGGGTAAATACGCGTGATACTATATGGCATGATTACAAGAATCTACCGCTGACACGACACATTTTGTAGTTTACATGGGCCACGGAGATTCTATACTTCATTTTGCTGGCTCTCACGAAAGTTTCCCTCCTTCTCTTCTACCTGCGAGTCTTTCCCAGCCAAAGGTTCCAAAGAGTTTGTTACATTACCATGGGTGTCGTTGTAGCTGCTGGTATTGCTTTCACCCTGACCTCAATATTGTATTGCACGCCTATTTCCTACATCTGGACTGGCTGGACCGGTGAAACAAAAGGCCGGTGCCTAAACTTCAATGCATTCGCGTGGTCTCATGTAAGTTATAATTCGAGGAGGTTGTGTCCTATTCGTTTTGGAAGAGATGAAGGACTAAGTATTAACGTTCACCAAGGCCGTCACCAGTATCGCGCAAGACTTATGGATTATTGCGCTTCCTATTCCCTCGCTTCTTAAGCTGCAGCTTGGTACGAGGAGAAAAGTTCATTTAATCCTCATGTTCAGCGTTGGTCTCGCGTAAGTTTAGATCTACTTCCACCGTGGTGTTCTTCCGTTAACATGATGTAGGATCACCGTAGTTAGTGTTGTTCGCTTGACTACTCTGGTACAATTTGCCACAACAACCAATCCAACTTGTGCGTAATACTCTATAATCTGGGTCTTCCTGTGTACATCTAGCTAACCGTAAAATCTACAGATGACAGTGTCACCACAGCATACTGGAGTGTGCTCGAAGCCTACGTCAGCATCATCTGCTGCTGTCTACCCTCCGTGCGATCTCTTCTGCGCACCGTATCTCCCTCCTGCTTCGGTTCCTCGAATGATCCCAACTCACAGTCTTACAAGCTGTCCAGGACACCCATGAACAATTCCAGGGTCATTAACAAGACGGTTACACACCAGATATCTTACACGCCACGATCAAACGAGTCCGATGACATCGAGTTGGTGGAGAAGGAGTCAGGCCAACCAGCGAAATATATGGGTTGGTAGGAGCTTAGGAGGAAAAGGGCATATGGAACCTGTTCGGCGAAATCTTATAGTTTGGCGAGATGTCATCTGGGAAATTGTAAAGGAATAAGGAGTTAGATAGGAAGCTAGCTGTACTCTAAACTGAGTATATATTCACACAAGAAAAGACTTTATGATAATATATATTAGATAGGGTTCCTTTTTCATTTGAAATCCATTTCCCAGTGAATCTTCTACGCTTATTCACCGCATGTCAGAGCATATAGAATCTAGAGTCCATCAAGTCTTACAATGCAGGCAGTTTCCAGCACCGTCCTTATCTATCGTCACAAGAATCTATAAATTGTCTCACGCCCTCCACTATGCCTACGTAGAATATCATCTTGCTGCAACAGGACGTAGCTACGACGAATTTAAGGTACTTACTGTCTCTCTGTACTCGTCAAATTAAACCTCTAAGATAAGTCTGGCCGGACTCTTTAAATCTGACTTGTTACATTATTCTCTGAGTATAAGTTTATAATACGCGCCTGTAAGGGTACCAACCAGAGCTCGCTTGGTTTAGTGAACCCTTGAGCGAGAATCTCCAACGCCTAAAATCTTTTAAATGTCAAATGGGACGTTCAATTGCGTCCGGAATTTTTCCTTCTTTCTCGATCAACCATCGTTACTACCGTTAAAAGTATCAGATCTCGAAGTCAAATTCTCGAGCGACAATTTTACTAAGCGTCTACCGCACTAAGCAGGGGCCGGTACGGGAACCAAACTCCGCTAATAACTCTTAGCAATGCGAGCCGATACTAGCATTAGGCTGGCTAGAATAGGCTTAGGGCGAAGTTTAGATGTTCAACTTGCAAGTCCGTACTCCGTACTACCAAACTTGTAAAATGTACATTTCTTTATGCTCTTACTTCAACGCCCTTGATCACTACCTGGCAAGCCTAGATACTGTATATACTTCGCCAGCGTAATGGCATAGTATGACGAGGCCATGCTCTGCTTGCGCATATTACTTTCTCTGTTACGATGATATAGTTCGATTCTTCTAAACAGGCTTTTATACGGCGAGCCTGCGATCGCTGTCATCAATCAAAGCTGAAATGCATCAAGGGTGACGAAGATAAGTGTGAACGCTGTCTTCGTGCTAACGTAGAGTGTACATTTAGCCCGCCGGTGTCTATACCACGTCACCAAAAGTGGCCGATAGGGACGTGTTGTGTCTACCCTCACAAGCTATGGCTCCTTTCAACTTCGGTCTAATATGCCATAATCCGCTAGCCGCACTAGCCACTAGTGAGACTCAACACCGGGGAAGAGAGCCGGCTTCAACAGCTGAAGGCGACGGTAACGCCTCCCGCTCAGCTCCGGCATCTCAAAGTTAGCCTGGAACCCGTGCTAATACCAGAGGAATTCCCCTGGGCGACCTTACGAATCGCGTAGAAGAAATAAGACCTACTCGTCCACTATTGCTACGAAGGATCGCCGATGTCAATATTGCTTTGACCGAACACTTGGACTCATCCTCGAACGACAATGTCCCTAGCGCCTTTGTGGTTAGAAAAGAGAAGAAAGGGGTTAGGTCTACATTCATGTAGACCAGGCATTTCATCTTTCCCATATTTTCATAGACATCATTGGCAACATATGCATATGCTCTCAGTTGCCTGCATCTGACAAAGGAGGTGACCAAGTAACGAGCAAACCTCGCCCGGCCTCCTTCGAATTAGACCAGTCCGCCGAACTTCTGATCCTTTCGGCTTACCTCCGGCTTCTGGAGACCGACCACCGCGTTCTTAAACCAATTCAGACAGCAGTGAGGCAGGCTCATCTCGAGCAGGCAATGGCGGCAACTACTCAGCTTCCCAGTCTGGTGGTCGGATCATTCTCACTTCCATCCCAGTTCAATGCTCAGTCCCTCGTCTTGGTCACTCTCACCGAAACAATGGTAACAAAAGCTAGAGATCTTATTACGAAGATGTCATTACCCACGGTCAGCCCTGGATATAGGAGGCGTTTTCAATATTTCGGGGGCGTCTCGCTAGTAATTGTTCTAGACCTAGCATTGAAAGCTATTCGCGTCCGCGAAGACGCCTTGATCCGTATGATTAATAACTTGAAGAGCTCACTCTTGTAGGATTGCGACTTGGGTGAGGGGCATTACGACAGTCTTTGGAAACTACTGAAGCAAGAACGAATATATTGACGCCAGCCACACCTGACAGTTGGCCATTATCGTACATGACCGTTCGAAACTATCCTACGCTAAGTATTTGCTCACTGGTCAAGACAGCGAGTCTCTGGTATTTCCATGTGACACAGCGAGCCGTTCACAAGTAACTTGATGATTTCAGGCACCTTGACAGACTCTAGCTATGTACCCAGGGAGTCGCCTTTTATGCGCTAGGGATGACTGGCTCCTTCTCACGATTGCCTTTGAGAATCGTGCTTCGCTTCCTCTGTTCCAATCCAAACTCGGTATCGATAGTGGATCGAAGCGAGATTTCCATCTGCAAGAAGCAGAGCAGAAAATCGAGAAGTGCAAAGCCGAGTGAGACCTGTCAGGTCAGCTTGAAGCTCTGGGCGTACACATCGATGACTCTATCACGCTGCGGGTTTGGGAAGCTTCTAGCGTAGTCGGCGTCGGGAAACAAGTATGCGTTGCCCCCGCTCTGCTGCTTCTGAATATCAGCATCGCCTATGCGCCAGGACAAGTTCGCAAACTGCGCATTGAAGATGCCAGCCGGGATAGAGATCCCCCAAATGGACCCGCAGGCTCTCATGGAAGCTAAAGCGGCCGTCGCCGCCGCTGTATCGCTGTCGGGTAGATCTGCTTGAACGGAGGACAGGTTGGTGGACATCATGATACCAAGTCCAAAGGCTGCTACCGCCTGTACCAGAACCCACTCTGCACGGTGCGTGTGCGGAAGCGCGAAAATAGTCCAGAGCCCAGGCTTATGAGACTAAAGGCAAAAATGTGAAGTGGTCGATATCTCACCCATCTAGACAGCAATACACCAGCTATCAAACCTGTTAATACAGAGAGAAGCACCGTCGGCAGCAATGCTACCCCCGAAAGAGTGGGGGGACATCCCGAGCACGGCTTGAAGTAGATAGGGAGGAAATAGATGACCCAGATTATGCCATATTAAATTGATGAAGGCGATGATTAATGCCGTAGCGGGTGTGCAACGCTTGAATACCCGCTCGGGGAGGGTAGGGTGCTCTCGAACCCAAGGCATGCCCTCGTAAATATAGAACAGTGCCAGTCCAAATATGCCAACGATGAGGGCAACAAGTACATGGTACGAGGACCAGGGATACTTGGTGCCTCCCCATGATAAGGCCAGGAGTACGGCCATTACGCTTGCTGTTAAGATCGTACTGCCGGCATAATCGATACGCTTTAGTTTCGTGAGAATGGCTGTTTCTCTATCGTAGTTAACATGGAGAAATAGGCAGTGGAGTTTAAAGGGCAACACTAGCGACCGGGAGATTGACCCAGAACACCCGTAGCATAACGCGAGTGCCTTGTTAGTATAATGGTGTTCATAAAGAAGGGGGGGGGGCTGCGGACTCACCTATCGCCAAGTAGTTCCAACCACGATCGCGCCACCCACAAGGTGCCCCACGGCAGTTCCGAAAGAAAAGACACCAAAGACGATATCGAAATAGGTACCGCGCTCGCGCAGAGGGACAAGATCAGACACAATGAGTTCGATGAGCAGATTGATACCACCGCCTCCTATACCTTGTACTGCACGACTGCTGATCAGGGTTGCGGCGTTGTTCGTTCCACCACTGGTACCGCTGCCGAGAGCGAATAAAGCTACGACAATGAGCATCATCCGGCGACGACCGAATAAGTCGCAGAGCTGGCCGAGGAGGGGAAGGAAAGCTATGCTATGTATGGGAAGCTGGTTAAATCTTCAAACTTGCTGACGCCTCCTGTGGTCCCAGACATACCTCGTCAGAAAGTACGCGTTCATAAACCAGATATACAGGTCGCCCGCGTTGAGCTCGTGAGAGATAAATGGCAGCGGGCAGCGTGGTGAAGCAAACTGCAGAAAAGACGGCCCAGAACTGCCACCCCTTTCCTGCTGGTGCTTGGTCCCTCTCATCTTCCGAAGACGGTATGACGGCGTCCAACTCTGGACTGCCTGCGGGTAGTATATCTTTCAACTCTACTGCGATAGCAGATACGGTCTCGACGGCTTTAGGTTCGCGTGGGAGGGCTGCCACATGGTAGCGCGAGTCGGGTAAGCCGGTAGACGACGAGACGAGAAGTTACTATCAGGGTAACAAAACAGTACACGGGAGATGCTGTGCTTTCTTTATTATTCTTAATATCTGTACTTCGCGTTTCGATGCCACCCGCGGACACATGAACTTGCACGCAGTTGGTCCCGGACGGAAGCAATGACGAGCGCTTCGTATACGCGAATGAATGAACGACAACCTCGGAACAGCAATCTGAGAGCGGAACGCAGTGCTTGATTCTTTTCCTCGCGGCTCCTAGCTTCCACTCGCCATTATTTATCCCCAGCCAACCATGCCATCCCTAGGGCAAGCTTGAGAATGAGATGATCAATCTCATGGTATGATGTGAGGCAGATCTTGACGCCGATCCTGACGCCGAGTGGACTCGACGTTTTTCCTAACATTAGTATTAATCATACACTCAGCAGAGCGAGAAGATTAGGCTGCCTTACGAACGCTATTATAGTCATAGCACGAGACAGATACTCATCAGATCCCGGATCTGCCTCCCTGCTCCTCGGAGATTTCACAATAGATAATCACATATCACTTAGATTGGAACTTGTACTGTTTCAATTGCCCGCCTAAATTAGAAGCTCGGTCAACGGCTTCGATCGATTATCTTATATAGGTTTTCGGTGTAACTGTTATGTGAAAGGCTCTGTCCTCGGAGGTAAACATAGATGGAAACCTCCAAATTTGGGAGCCAGAACCCCCAGTCCTTGGGAAGTTCACGAATACCAAGATAATCGGGCTTCTGCTGGGCTTCATAGAGCCTTGTTCAGATTGCTCAGTGCGTTGTGTAAATTCAAATTAGCATGAATCATACTGACAGTCAAGACCACGTCGTAATGCCCTTGCGGAAGCCCTGTCCATAGAGGCTATCATGCCCACTGCCGAATACTTCTAGGCGAGATGAGTAAGCCCAGTATTATCGTATGGTCATTATCCTCAATGGACGCTAAACGGCTGCGGAAAGGTTTCGCAGTGCATTCAAGGCGCACAGACTAGTGATCTTCTAGATTCCCTTGTCTGTGATTTCCATAAACATAATATTAATTGATGGTCATGCTGCAATAATGCCCATTATCTCTAGGACATTACGCCTGCATGAGCATTCTAGTAGCGGCGCCATATTTAAGGGCATAGCATGCAGATAAATAAAGCGCATTTGTATCAGCTACTAAACAAGTGTCGGAAATGCAAGATTATCGCAAGACAGTCAGTCATTAGATGACATCTGCCGAAGCGTTTCGGATGA
This sequence comes from Xylaria sp. FL0043, assembly GCA_022578865.1. Classification (NCBI taxonomy): domain Eukaryota; kingdom Fungi; phylum Ascomycota; class Sordariomycetes; order Xylariales; family Xylariaceae; genus Xylaria; species Xylaria sp. FL0043. The sequence goes on from MU397275.1 coordinate 46,568, forward strand.
GACTGTTTATATAGAGCAAGCATCACAAAGGGGAATTTTAGAGCAGGGAAACCAGCCGTTGTATTTGCACTGGCTGCGCTTAAAAACAGCCAAATTGACCATTATGCCAAACGCCATGCTGGCGAGGCAGTTTCACACGGCCGTTCGACCGGACGATACGTAAAGACGAATGATAAGGCTTCTGGTGCCAAGGCGTCGCGATCGTATCGCTCCCGTTTCAATGACATGGGGCCACAGGCATCTCGACCAACTCACGGCCGTTTCAGGCACCCTTCAGGGGATCAACTCCACCCGAGTCCACCAACATGCAACACCGCGCCTACGAATGTGGCATCATGTCTTACGCGCTGATAAGCCGAGATATCGGCTCTTGTACTTTAAGAGAAGAATATAGTAAATGAGAAATCCCATGTAGAGTTTCTCTTCATTGTTTTCCGTGCCTATCTTAATTCAGTCTCCGTCAGCAGGTCTGATTCAATTCTCAGTTTGTATTTATATGCCGTTGTTTTCGCTCTTATCAACTTATAGATCCGGTGCTGCTGTTCATGATGCTGCTTATCAAACAAGCTATTATCACTTCAACCCTGCTGGCGGTCGCTCACGGGCAGAATGTACTGTTAGCAGCAAAGGGGGCCAAAAATTCCCCAACAAGTCTATCGCTACAAGGTATGTGTCGATCCAGCCACAAATAGAACGGAGATCAAGTCGATCAATAGAAGCGACAGTATCTCTGCTCAATCGGGTGCTGATGTATTTCTCAGTGAATGCTAGTGATCCTAACGATGCCAATCTCATCTCGGATCTGGAAATCTCGACCAATGTCGTCAACGAGTGCGGACGCACTCTGCAAGCAGGCAATATCGACATTGGCGAGCAGACGGAAAACGCCCTCGCCGATGGAAACGTCACTCAGACGACCGCTGGAAGTCGTCTCACTGTCTATTTCAAACAGCTAAGCGCTGATGGAGCTGGGCCGTTTACGTGCGACATGGACCAGACGGGCAACACAATCGGAGCCACCGGTCAGACACAGCTTAGAGTCAAGGAGTCGTCAGCGAGCAAGAACGGAATCATTGCTCTGAGGGTGACGATGCCAAACGATATGCAGTGTATCGGGGGTAAGGCTTCAGACTTCCCTATCTCCTCGAGCCAACCAAGTCCTAACCACCATGTCTTGATCAGCATCCACCGGTAACGTATGCACGGTGCGCTGCCGCAATGCCAACAATTTCGGAGGATGCATCGCGGTGCAGCAGACCGACACGGAGCCCAACGCCAATGACCCTACTACCATCGACACGATACAACAGCTAGACTCTGTTCTTCAACAAGTCCAGCAGAACATTGCCGACTTCCCCGCCGCCTTGGAGGGTATTCAGGAAGCTTCGCAGTCGCCAGCTGACCAGGGCACTAGCGTTGTCGACAACATTCAAGCTGCTGATCCTTCGACAGTAGATAACTAGGTTGATTTGATAGGACGACAGACGTTCGGCAGACGTCGTGGAGCAAATTGATCTGGACTATGCATGATCTGCGTAGTAGACACTATAGCTAGAAACATCAATTCAAGACTTGGGACCAGGCGAAGGACCAAAGCAAGAGGTTGGATAGCAGGCTTAGATAGATTATGCGTCACGAATTCAACCTCTATAACACCAAATCAGGTACGCCCCCTTTGCCACTCGAACTAAACGAGGCATAGTGTAAGGAGAGGATGAAAGACCACAAGCTTGCGCGCCTCGGATGCAGTGCGAAAATATCAGTACTGAATGCTTTTCGTTCTTGATTGAACATGGCTAATTGAAGATGTAAGTATCAGCGGTAAAATGAACTAAAATATAGTGGATGTTGGTGGGTTCGGTGAGTTGGAGACTACCTAAGGTACCTTCAATTCAATTGGAGCTAGCCAATGAGCCGAAGGCGAATACCAATTTCAGTATGTAATCATATAATACAGCGCCGCTGGGACCTCGGGGGTCGAACTCAACTAGTTCATTATACACCCCCCACCTGGTTGGTAATACCTGTGAAACATGAAGTGGCAACTGAGATACATATAACCCCCTCAGGACCTCATCTGGTGCTGCCATCCAACACGGAAAGCCAGGTACAACACTTCATCAAGAGCGCAGACATGGCGAATACAGAGGAGCAGCCCAGGCTCCCCAAGTATTTCGAGGGCGCCCTGCCACAGGAGCATTCCTCTAGATGGAACAAATGCTGGGAGGACAAATGCACGCCGTGGGACCGCGGCGGGCCCAGCGTGGCGCTCTACGATCTACTCAAAGAGAACCCGGACGGGATCATCTCGTCTCTGCCGAACAAGAACTCGCCGAAAAGGGCCCTTGTTCCCGGTTGTGGCAGGGGCCACGACGTCTTGCTGCTCAGCTCCTTCGGATATGACGTATACGGGCTAGACGTCTCATCCCAAGCTCTTGACGCCGCGAGAGAGAATGCCGAAAAGGCGCTCGCTGAGGGCCTGTATGCGACGCAGGGGAGCAAGCGAGGTGCCATCAACTGGACCTGTCAGGACTTCTTTGCTGAGGAGTGGAATGATGTCCCGACATCTTTTGACCTTATCTACGATTATACGGTAAGAGGAAGACGGTACTTATCTCACGGTATCGCTGACAAGTCACCAATGGTGTTGGTAGTTTTTCTGCGCATTACCCCCGCCTCTGCGGCCTGCTTGGGCTAAGAGGATGAAAGCCTTGCTTAGTCCCGGTGGCAGACTGGTTTGTCTAGAGTTCCCGTCAGAGAAAAAGGCGAGCGAGCCCGGTCCGCCGTGGGCTGCTCCGCCGGCTGAGTATCTCGCTTACCTCTCGAACCCTGGTGCGAAGCCGCGGACGGATGAGCACGGGGGTGTTATTGCAGAGCAGACGGAGCCAATGAGCCCTGGTGGCCTCAAGAGGCTGGTGCATATCAAGCCTAAGCGGACACATGAGAGCGGGATGAAAGATGGTCGAGTTCAGGATTATATTTCTGTATGGGCGCATGCTGATGAGTAGATTATGATATCCTTAGACCATTATTACATAGCTACCCGACAAGTCATGTCATTAGACTCCTAAGCAAGCCGGATGAAGTATAAAAGACAAGACGAGAAAAGCATCAGAACAAGGCCAGTAGCGCGACAAAGAGTAAAAAGATATTTGGCCAACGAGGGAATCGAACCCCCGGTGCCTAACGATGCAGAGTAATGATATTGGCGCTGAGTAACGCTGGGCGCTGTGTAGGTATATTGTGCAGGTAGAGATGCATCGCTAGGCCGTACCAACTCGGCCATTGGTGTTTTGTCACCAGGCTGAGCATGTTAATTTGAACATAACCCTCCATCCAGTAGTATAAGGTATAGAGTTTGACCTAGGGGCGCGTCAGGAGCCTCAACGGATACGCGCTCGAGATTACGCGAGATGAAAGCTTATTCATGATCGGATCTACTAGAAGCTTCTGTGTACGTGTCAGGGCCGTGTAGAGGGAGGCCGATGTACAATGAGCATATTCCTCGTAGATGGGCGGCGAGACTTCTCAGAGGTAGAGTCAGAAGCAAGTATATGAATGGGGGTGGTCATAGACGACTGGCTCAGTGCGTACGCGATACTAGAAACCTATTGCAAGACATTTATATAGCGCCAGACATGAACGCCTTGGGATCCATTATTTAAAGTATCATGAACGACCGGCTATGCCAATAAGTAATGGGTTAACCTAGAGGCTTAGTAGTGTCATGTCCTAATTGGCAGTAACTTCTGAAAATCTGAACACATCATTTTCAACACTAGAGCGCGCCTTCTTTTTCCTATCCTCTCTTGAACGCCTAGTTACACTCGTAGATCAAACTTCTGCGGAGAAAGCATCGCTAAGACAATCTATAGCGGTAACCTCTCATGCTTGAACCTCTTCTTCCCCTCGTCCTCACCGTATACAGCAGTGACGTGTCCCTGCCCGCGTATCTTGTACTTGTAGATCATCAAGCCCTCCAAGCCCACAGGGCCCCGAGAGTGAATCTTGTTCGTGCTGATGCCGACCTCGGTGCCGAAGCCATACCGCATCCCGTCAGCAAAGCGCGTCGACGCATTCCAGTAGACGCCCGCCGCGTCTACAGCCGACATGAACTTCTCGGCGATCTCCGACGACGAGGTTAGAATCGCGTCAGTGTGCTTCGAGCCGTGAACGTTGATATGCGCGATCGCCTCGTCCACGTCCGCTACGGCTTTCACAGCCAGCGTCAAGCTGAGGAATTCCGTGTCGAAGTCTGCGTCTGTCGCATCTTCTAGTTTGGCCGACGATTCTGACGACAGCTTGCTGGCGAGAAATTCTTTCGTGACTCGGTCGCAGCGCAGTACTACTCCCTTTGCAATCAGGGCGTCAGCTACGGAGGGAAGGTGAGTTTCGATTGCAGACTTCTGGACGAGCAGGGTTTCCAAGCTGTTGCATGCAGCTGGGTAGCTCGTCTTAGAGTCGACGATGACCTCGGCGGCCATCTTCGGGTCTGCGGATTGCTCGAGGAATATGGAGCAAAGCCCATCGGCGTGACCTAGCACGGGAATCTTGGTATTGGTTTTGATGTAACGGACTAATTCGTTCGACCCTCGCGGAATGACGAGGTCGATGAACTGATCTAGATCTAACAGCTGGGGTATCACATCTCTCGTAGTGACGAGCTGAATGGCGTTGTTAGGAACCTGCGACTTCTCTAATGCCGCAGAGATGACTTTGGAGATGGCGACGAAAGACTCAGTCGACTCCTTGCCTCCTATTCACAAGTCAATGATTCGTAATTGAATGTAATGGCCATGGGGGACCAGGCGTACCCTTTAAAATTGCCGCATTGCCCGATTTGACAGCGAGAGATGCGATGTTGGCGATGACCTCAGGACGGGCTTCGAAGATAATGAGCAGTACGCCAATCGGACACGTAACCCGTGTCAATTCCAAGCCATCATCAAGCTTCGTCCTTAGCGTTATTTTACCGACTAAATCACCATCCTCCGTTAGGAGACGCTCCAGATTCCGAATGCAGCCGCACGAATATGGAAAGACGCACCTGGGTCTTCAAGATCGCGCACATCCAAAATCCCCTTCAACATGTCCTCCCACCTGCCCTTCTTTCCCAGATCCAGCCTTGACACTAAGCTCTGACTCAGCTGGCCATTCTCAGCAGCCCGTCTCGCAGCCTCGAGATCCCGAGCATTGGCGGCGAGGATGTCGTCCTTGGCCTCCGTGAGTGCTGTGTGGATAGCCGTCAGTGCATCGTTTCTTGCAACTTCAGGCAGAGTGGCCAGAACATGCGATGCGCTCTTAGCCTCCCTCGCTGCCTCTGTCGGCGATGCACTTGTCAGCGACATTTTGCCCTTCCTTCAATTCCGATTTGGTCGTTGATTGGAAAATGAATATACAGCGGTGGATGAGATAGGGATTGGATGATGTCGGGTGGCAATCGGAGCCGGGCCGAGCCGGCCTGACTCAAAAATGTCCCCAATGCGCCCTAAATTTTGTGGCTCCGAATCTCGCAAATGCACTTCGAACCATCGTAAAACACCCAGCTCAATTAATGGACGAATTGAATGTGAGCATTGGCGTGCAACTAAAACATCATCCATATACTCCGTATTACGACAAGGCCATCCCAATAACCTTACTCTCGATTAGCTCCACCATGCACGAATTCTCGAATTTATAGACATGGCCTTTTCCTAGAGCCTTTTTTTTTTTCCTTTTTAACGGTTTAGGTATACATTTGATAATGTGGGTAGTCATTAGTAGCCTTCATTTTATAGCAGCTGAATGCACACCTATGGGAGGTACTTACCGTAACCAACCCCCTGCAGAACGTAGAGTGGTCAGTATAAGCGGCGCCACAGCTTCTGTATTTCTCCAAGCCACAGGGGCTCACAAGGTTCATAGGCATCTACCCCCAGGTTCAACCCAAACTTGGAAAGGCAGGCATGACTTGCCAATCATGATGTTTCGCACCGTCACCCGGCTGCTAGTTCTTCAAACACTGCATGCCTGGCTTCCGCACGTCCAGGCAAGCCAATATGGGGAGAACCACGCCCCTGTAGAGAAAGACGAGGATTTCGTTGCAGCTCATTTCCCCGATACTGATCAAGTGCTCCTGTCGCCGGCCTTCCTGAACCCTGAAAGCATCCTCGTTGGCTTCAGAAATGGCACGGATGGTCCGACAGACGATGCCACGCTTGGTGCGTGACCCAAGTCCACTGTCTATACGATGTTGACTTACTGTACATGAGCAGACAAATTCCTACGATCAATATCTGATAGGAATGACTGGGTTCACTATCACATAGCAAACTTCACATCTGAGGAAGGCCGTTCATTCCCATACGTATATCTATCAAGAGAGTCGCAAAAACCAAGCGATGCGGGCGCCAAGAAGCTACGTGTTTGGATCCAAGGAGGCGTCCACGGCAATGAGCCAGCCGGAGACCAGGCTGTGTTGGCTCTCCTTGGGAAGCTAGACGCGAATGCGACCTGGGCCGCATCACTCCTCGAGAGAATGGACATAATGCTGTTTCCTCGCTATAACCCCGATGGCGTGTCGTATTTCCAACGTGATCTGGCTTCTAATCTTGATCCAAACCGCGAGCATACCAAGCTTGCCCGGCATCAGTCTCGTGAGATCAAGCGGCTGTTGAGCTCATTCTCGCCTCATATTGCTGTTGATATGCACGAGTTTACTGGCACTCGCCTCACAGATGGTCACTATAAGCACGGGAGTAAGAAGAGCATATGTACTATCACTGCTCTATCATCGGCTGACTGTAACCGTTGCAGTGGATGCGCTAATTGCGCCCGGCAAGAACCTCAATACTCATGAAGACATTCGAAATATCTCCGAGGCTCTTTTTGCGTCAGGTATCGCAAAGCGACTTGAAGCCGCTAGTTTCCGGTGGGAGTCGTACTTCACCGCATCATCCGGAGATGCTCCAGGGATCACGCTCGCAGAGGCCGGAAGTGATGGCAAAGCTGGACGTAATAGCTACGGCTTGATGCAGTCAATAGCTATTCTTAGCGAAGTCCGTGGTATCCGTCTAGCAGACCAACACTTCCAACGACGCGTATCAACTGCACTCACGATGGTATCTGCTATCCTCGATATTGCCTTTGAGAATTTCGACGACGTCTATTCCACCGTAAGAATTCAGTTTATTCAATTGACTAAATTTCAAACGAATGTGACTTACCGGATATAGGTCGAAAATGCGATCAAGAAGTTCATCGCTAGTGATGATGACATCATCGTCACGGATTACCGGAATCCCATGAATCGCTCTGTCTCATTCATTGATGTAGCAAATGGCAGTTTGGTTCAACTCCCCGTTAACTGGCTAAGTACGACGCCAACGATGGCAAATCTGACCCGAACACGTCCTGAAGCCTATCTGATCCCCCGGACATGGTCAGACCTTGCTATGCGCCTACAGGAGTCTGGAGTCGTTGTCGAGACTCTCGACTATGAATATCGCGGGATAGTTGAGGCGCTGAAAATCACATCGGCATCTCCGGCAAGAGCGTATTACGAAGGCGCAATCCAAGTCACAGTGACCACTGAACCGTACCAAAAGGAGGTGCGCCTCCCTGTCGGGAGTTTCCTTATTAACACAAGGCAGAAAAACGCAGCGCTAGCTTTTGTCACGCTTGAACCCGAGAATATTGATTCGTACGTTAGGTTCAACCATGTGCCGGTCCAAACGGGGGATGAGTATCCTATTTTCAGGGTGTTATCGGCACCATCTCGGTGGACTCGACCAGATGAGCTCTAGCTCTGACATTCGATTTGAAACATCACCAGGACACCCGGACGTTGATACCGGTATTGATCCATTGACGTAGTCCTTGTCTTCCTTTTCCTTGCGTGTATCACAGCAGCTTACACTTGAATCGCACGACGCTGGTACACCTTCTTGCTGAGTTCTTGGCCTTTCCTTTGTGGTATGGTTTGCATTAATAATGACAGTACCTGGAGACTATACTAGATTTTATCACACTCGACTCACTACACTGTATGATCAATTCTTCTTTCAATTATTCACTTTCAATGCACCGAAGGGAAAGCAGTCTCTTTCAAGAATCTAGCGGACGAGCTTATCATGCGCAGAGCCATCCTGTCAGCACTGTCATCTTGTTTCGTCATTGCTTCGACATCCACGTAATCATAGTGGCCCTCAGTACACTCTCATGGCTTGCTCCTCAGCCGGTGTCTCACACAGGACATGGAATGTTGGAGAGCTGAGTATTTCTCCTACGGAGGAGGCTTAGCCGCGGCTTCCAGAAACTTCAGTCGGAGCCAATGATACTGTCCATCTGCCGAGCATATGCATCTCAACTTCATTGTGTGTTCCCCATTTTGAGGGGTTTCCTTATGGAGGAGGGGATCTTTTCCTAATGAGATTACCGCGTACTGCAAGTAATACAAAGGCAACCAACAGCATCTGTCAACATTCCACGGCGTACATACTAGTGAGTTGGGAGTTCACCGGCTGACCATGTAGTATCACCTCGTCTTTGCGAGAATGGGGCGACGCTGGTGACGGCAGAACCGTCTCGAAAGGGTTTCTTTCCACCGCTATTCTTCTCCCTTTTCCACTTGACCTTGCACGTCAATTTACTATATCTCACGTAAAAGCAATTTATTTCTTCCTATTGTCATTATGAGCGACGGCGATCTCTATATCTCGTCCGGAGAGTGCTTCTACGGAGAAGGGCAGATCTCCGACCCGCGTTTTATCCCTTGCGGCAATGCAGCCGTTGCGGGAACCCAAGCATGTTGTTTCCAAGGGGATTTCTGCCTGGCTGAAAACGTGTGCTACGATAATGATAGTAAGTAGATACACTTTCGTAACATAGTATAGCTAGCTACATGTATCACTGTGAAAGCTGATCAGAACAACAGCATCGGTAACGTACATTACCGGGTGTACCGATGCAACCTACTCGTCGTCCAAGTGCCCTCACAAGGCAGGATATCCCGATCAACAGTGGGTAGCACTGGCGAGATGTGATGGCGACGACATCGCTCTATTCTCAGGCTGCGCTCACCATAAGGACGAGGTCGTGATCGAGCACGAAGACTGCACGTGTGACGCCGCATCAGCTTTAGTCTCGAACACCGCCAGTGGACAGCCGACTCTGAATCAAATCGCATTGCTCCCAACAACAGCAGGCGGAACGATCTCCTTCAACCCCACAGCACTCCCGACCGCTACACCCTCGTCTCATCCAAGCTCCGGCGGTCTTAGCACGGGCGCCAAAGCGGGAATCGGCGTTGGTGTCGGGGTGGGCGTGCCCGTGATCGCGGCCACTATCTTCATGTTCTTCTTTCTCCGACGAAAAAGAAGGAGGACTCAAGAGCAGCAGCAGCAAGAGCAGGGACATCCCCAACCGCCACCATCTGAACTCCCTCCCGAAGAAGCCCGCACGCAGATGCAGCAGCAGCAGAGCTCCCCGCCGCCAATGTACAGCCCCGACACGCAAACCGCGCAGTACGGGTGGCTCCGCCATAAACCCGAACTCCACGGCGAGTCGGCGCACAAAGTCGAGCTTTCCGCAGACTCATATCCGCAAGACAACTCAGGCGGTGTGAATAGGATGGACTCGATCCAAAACACGCCCTACGAGAATTATCCGCCGAGCGACTACGACAGAAGCCAGCATGGAGGCGAGACTCCCTCTTTGCAGTTCGTCTCGCCTCAGAGCACTGGGAACACGGAGCAGCCGCAATCGGTGGCCGGCCATCAGAGGACTGGTTCTTCGAATATGGATCCTATCTCGGAACATCACTTTGACGATAGGCAGCATTACTCATAATTATGTGGGCTTTGGCGGGGAAGAGTCAAAGGGATATTTTCCCAATATCTTCCCATTGCGTCGCATGAAGTCCAGATAAGTGATCGGTCAATGCCGAATTGCAAAATCATCAATTCGGATTAGTTTCGCATAGCTTCCCGGCTTTCTGGACCGCTCTCGAAATCGCGGAAAACCTTTCCGAATTTAAATCCAAGTGGGCTCGTCAAGCTACTGCAAGGAACAGTCTTGCGTCTTTTATATCGCTCGTCCACAATTGGTTCCTGGGGGGCCGCGTGCGACAGTGATGATTGTTGAGTATATACATTTTGGCGCAATTGAGGCGTCCACCATAAAATTGATGTAGAATATATATGAACATCTATATTCGTTTTGACAAATTTGATCAAGCATCATTCCAATATCTCTTTGATCCTTGCCTAGGGCAGTTGGAACTGCAGCTGCGGAGCTTTGCTAAGCTTTTAACACGCCCATCCTGCAGAGGCTAGTAAAGATTTTCCAGGCTTGCTTAACGCTAAACCGCCAAACGCATCTCATAAAATCAGTAAACAGCTCACTTAGGGCTGTGAGACGGAAACAGGCATTCAATATGCTTTCACACGAAGCAGTATTGCTATAGGAACCTGCTTTGCTTTGAAGTGTATTCATCATGATATTCCTCAGCCTATCTCTGTTCGCCCTCGGCGTGACGGCGGGTTGCACCCCGTCACACCCTTCCTCGTCCTCCGTGCAGCTATTCATAGACTTTGACGGAACCATCGTCACATCTGACGCGTACGGCTTTCCCTGCCAAATCTTATGATGATTACCTAAGTGATTATAATCGTGTAATAGATCCATATGACTAACATTCTTCACAGATACACGACCCTAGCAACGGCCGCATACGCCACCCTGCCTAGTAATAGCTCCGTCCTCCCCTGGGACGAGATAGAAGCTATCTACGAGCAGCGCGCCGACGCAGCAGCCGCCGCGCTCCTGACGCCGTCGTCACTAGCGAGCGCCATCGCGCACGCAGACGACCCGTCGCTGCGCGATGTAGAGGTCTGGTCGTTCAACTGGGTCAAAGGCATGGGCCTCTTCGAGACGGCCCGCGAGACAGAATTAGTCAAATTCGCCCGCAACCAGACGCTGCGCACCGGCTGGTGCGGCTTCGCGCGCGAGGCGCAGGCAAGGGGGATAAGTATTCACGTCGTCAGCCTCAATTGGTCGCCGTCGTGGGTGCGGCTCGTGCTGCGCGAGGCGGGGTGTGCGGATGTCGCGGCGCGGGTGCGCACGTACGCGCCGGAGATACTACCTGCTGGCACCCTGCCGTTCGCCGCCGCGCTGAATCATAATGTGTCGCTTTTTTCCGGTGGGGATAAGACGGTGCTTATGGAGAGGATTCTAAGGGATGTTCCTGCGGAGAGGAAAGGGAGGGTTGTGTTTGTGTCTGATGGAGATGCGGATTTGCGACCGCTTTGGGGGACGCCTACGAATGTGGGAATTGTGGCTGGGTTTGAGGGAAGTGCTGCGAGGACGTTTGGGGAGTATGGTGTTGGTGTTTGGAATGCTAGTGAAGGGTGGAAGGGCTTCACGGGCGAAAAGAGGGATGCTGTGTATGGGTTTGAGGACTGGGGTGATGTTGCTGAGCTGTTATGGTCGTGAAGCTGTGATGTCCGTGGTTCCTAGTGATATCTAGTAGCTAAGGGCACTGGGTGATCTGTAACTGGTATGAATACGGAATCATTGAGGGTGAGAATTCTTGCTTCAGTTTCATAGGATTGTCAACCGACTTCAGCACGACCTTCAAATCCGCTCCCGTCACCTTGTGGATTGTGAGTCAACGTGTATGATGAAGCCATATGATGATCTATGCATTTTAACGGACGCCTAGTGTATATACTCATTACCAAGATCTATATGTCTTTGGATGATAAGGAAGCGTCTGTTCAGGTCGATTAGTCACCTAATACATAAGAGGTATATAATGAAGTTCACTCACCTATTTTACCATTCTTTGAGGCAAGACTAGCCAAAGAAAATACAGCTGAATCTCGGAGCGGATTGAATTACTCAGCAATAGGACTCGGCTTCGGCTCGAACGCTGTCCCTGGATATTTGTAAGAATATCCGAGCAGTCACCGGGGTGGGCTGACCCGAGCCGTCGAATGCTGGGTTATTAAGTCCGCGATCACAACTCAAAGAGTAACTTGAGTGTTTGCCAGCAACTCGATATCGTATCACACCGCCTCGTAGCGCAACCTCTATGTAAGCCAGGTTGGCGGATGAGCACAATCCTGAACCGGAGCAACACCCTGATGAATTGGTAATCCACCTACTGTCTAAGTATGTAGTTCTACGCCTGTTAGTTAGGTACCGTAGTTTCATGCGGCTCGCGCTTAATCTCAGGAGCGAGTGAAGCTCTGACCTACCATTTCAGTCATCATCAGAGGACCTTGATGGGATGTATTTCTCATGGACTAGTTTGGTGGAACATCGAGAGAGAATTCAGACTACCTACGGCATTCTCTATATGGACTAGGCATTCTCTTCGTACCAATTACGCAATAAATGAGAGAGGACTGCCCCCAACCACTACATCAACATAACTTAAGCTCAAAGGAACTCCACCCGGATCCTTCACCCACAAAGCGCCGAGCCGAAGTGCCGAGATATCCACCACGAAGCGTCATACAACACAGAACCGGTCCCGGGATGCAAGACCTGCCTCCATCTTGCTCACCTGCGTCTCCCCACAAACAGTCACAGGGCAGCCCGTTGCCAGCGCCACTCGATGCACGAGATGCGTTGTTCTCCACCGAGCCTATCCTCCGAACGGGAACGGCAATGGTATTATCGTGTTATTCCCGCCTTTCTTCGTTGGGGCCCGTCCCGATAACCTTTTTTTCTTTTTCTTTCACACTTCGGTTGACCCTTATCTGTAATGGAACGTCCGTGGGCCATTTGCTTGAACAGTTGATAAATAATCATTCTTGACGGAAGAAAGCCCGTTTGTTTGCATACAATATTGCCAATTGAGAACTGCATTATCGCGTCTCTTCACAGGTCGGGGATATCTTTGACCGATGACTACTTTCATGCATGTAGATCCCATAGAAGAAGGTTGAGAATTGTGTTATTACCATTCTTCTGTCTTTTATTCCCCTCCCGGTATCGGTTATTCTCAATCCTCTCTACTATATAAGTAGATCATCGTCTCATACAACAGGCAGTAACACCGTAGATACGAGAAGATCTCATGCCGAAAACATGTCTGACGACTCGGAAAAGATAGAAGAACTATTCCCAGCCACTCGAATACCAGGCCAGCGGAGGGAGTCGAGCAGTGGAGGCACAACGGCAACGGAGAAGGAATCGGTGGACGAACCCATATCACCCATACCCGCTTTGCCACCTCCCGTCCACAGCGCCAATCCGGGTGAGAAAGCCGAGGATGGTGGCCCTCTCAGTCATGTGCGGTCCGCCGCCTCGTCCACACACCCGAGGATCACCACACCGATCCCGAGAGAGCGGCGGAGAGGTCTACTCTCTTCGCTCGAGCTTATCCCGGAGATCGAGAACCCCTATCATTACAACAATGGCGTGAAATGGGTGTTGACGCTGTTCGTCGCCGTGGCTGCTTCCGCAGCCCCAATGGGATCCGCAATCCTTTACCGTGAGTTTCTTCTTCCTTTAACCTTTTGATGTCTTCTCCTTACGCTCAGATATCGCTGTTCTTTCACCTGATTCTCAATATTAATATGGCGTCCATCCAGCTTCCCTCCAGGAGATCGCTGAAGAACTGCATGTCTCTGAAACAGTGGTGAACTTATCAGTAGCCGTGTATCTGATTTCCATGTCCGTCTTTCCCTTATGGTGGTCCTCGTTCTCCGAGACTCTGGGTCGCCGCAGCATCTATCTTTCCTCGTTCCTGTTAAATGTCGTCTTCAGCACGGCAAGCGGCAGGGCACAGAATATCGGACAACTGATCGTGTTCCGGATCTTCCAAGGCGGCGCCTCGGCCTCGGTGCAGGCCGTAGGCGCAGGTACCATCGCCGATATCTGGGAGCCTAGAGAACGCGGTCGTGCCATGGGCATCTTCTACCTCGGCCCCCTGATGGGTCCGCTCCTCGCCCCCATCATCGGCGGCGCCCTCACATCCGCCTACGGCTGGCGTAGCACAATGTACTTCCTCGCCGTGTACGGCGCCATCATCGTCGCGCTCATCACATTCGGTATCCCCGAGACGCTGCCTCGCCATCTCCAAGAGGCGAAACTCGCAGCAGCTACATCTACCCCTAACGACATCACCAACACTAACACCAACAATGGCACCCTCTCGCGCGTCTCGACCCGCCGCTCCGTCGTGCAGGCGCGCACGAAGACGGCCGGGCTGTGGCTGAAGCGCGTCTTCGTGGACCCGCTGTCGATCCTCAAGTTCCTGCGCTTCCCCGCCGTGGCGCTGACGGTGTCGTACGCGGCCATCACCTTCGGGTCGCTGTACGTGCTCAACATCTGCGTGCAGTCCGGGTTCGCGGCGCCGCCGTACTCTTTCGAGCCCCTCATCGTCGGCGTCCTGTACATCCCGAGCTCGCTGGGGTACTTCCTCGCGTCGCTGCTCGGCGGGCCCTGGCTCGACCGCATCATGGAGCGCTCGGCGCGCCGGGCCGGGCGGTACGACGAGCGCGGCCGGCTGGTTTATTACCCCGAGGACCGCGTCCGCGAGAACGCGTGGCTTTCTTCGACGCTGTATCCGGGGGCTCTCGTGTGGTTTGGCTGGACCATCCAGACGCATCAGCACTGGGCGATACCGAGCGTGGCGAACTTCTTCTTTGGCGTAGGGAGCATGCTTGTTTTTAGCATGGCCACCACCATGCTCACTGAGTTCATGCCGAAGCGTGCGAGTTCGGGGGTCGCGCTTAATAACTTCGTCCGTAACATCCTCAGCGCCACGGGCACGGTCGTCACGCGGCCTCTGATCGATGCCATCGGCTATGGATGGTTGACTACTGCCGTGGCACTTCTTGCCTGGATTGGAGGTAGTACGGCTTTGCTGCTCATCACGCGAAATAGTCAGAAGTGGCGGAAGGCGATGAACGAGCAGATGGGTTGAGCGTGTGTGGAAGTCGTTGTGGTAGCTTTGGAGACAATTATTGTTACTCAACACAAGCTTTTTCATTAAATACTGGGCTGTTACGCGAAGCGTTATACTTCGTATAACAAGTATTACTGCATGGAATATTGGATATACTGCGGGTTGGCATAGCGGTGCATTAAGCGCTCTAGATTTATGATAAACGTTTATTACTATCGTGAGATCTCGTGTGAATATCTGACCCCCTCCTTTCCCCTATCCGCTTAGTCTCAAGTACCAAGCATATAGTTATCGAAAGCCTGTGCCCTTTCAACAGACGTTCCCCTTCCACCTCGGTGGTCAAGCGGTATAGTAGTCGGCAGGAATAATACCTGTGTCAGAGGCAGGGCCATAGGCAGCAGGTATTTTCCGGTCGAGGGATGTTGAGTTCGGCTTTAGCCCTCGATTCTTTTTTATAGGATATCTAGAAAGCACGTTCGAATCCCAGGCTGCGCTACTTAGATTCTTTTTTTCTGATGGTATGCCACTCCGCCCTTTCCTAGACCCGGACTCATACTGTATACTCATAACTAAGGACCTCAACTATCTCCCTACTAATTCTCCTTAGGCGCAAACAGCTTACCCAAAGCCTCCAAGCTCACATTACCACCACTAATCACAATGCCCACATCCCATCCCTCCTCGCCGCCCCCCTGCTCCACCAGCCTCCGGAACTCCTCGTTGAAGAGCGCCACGGCAAGGGGCACGGCCGAGCTAGGTTCCACCACGAGCTTGAAGCGCTCGTAGATCAGCCGCAGCGCGGCCACGATCTCGTCCTCGCTGACGCTGAAGAACCCCGCCACCAGCCGCCGCTCGTAGATGATGCCCCAGGGGACCTTGCCCAGCGGCGTGCGCAGGCCGTCGGCGACGGTCAGTGTCGAAACTACCTCGACGCGCTTCCCCGACTCGTAACCCCGCTTCGCGTCGTCGGCGCCCTCGAACGAGGGCTCGCACCCGAACACGCGGACCCCGGTCCCCTCGCACGACAGCGCCACGCCGGAAAGCATGCCGCCGCCGCCGCAAGGGGCGAGGATGGCGTCGAGGCTGGGGTGCTTTCGCTTGCTTTCGGGGAGCTTGGGGGTCGTTATTGGCGCCTTGAGGGTGAGCTCGGCGGGTGTGGCTCTATTGTCCTTAGATTGCGAAGAAGAGGAAGTGGAGGAGGGCTCCGCGGCACGGGCGGCGATGATGTCTCGTGCGTCTTCGAGGAGTTCTAGCCCGAGCGTGCCTTGCCCGAGCACGATGTCCGGGTGGTCGTACGGTGGCACGAGACGCGCGCCCGTCTCCTCGATTACCTTCATTGTGACTGCCTCGCGTTCGACGCTGGTGCTGCCGCTGAACACCACGTTCGCGCCGTACCCCTTCGTCGCTGCGATTTTGGGGGCCGCCGAGATGGCTGGCATGACGATGTACGCTGGTATGCCGTTTGTACGAGCTGCGAGGGCTAGAGCTTGTGCATGATTTCCTATCCATTGGTGTTAACTTGGTAGACATAGTAGAAGTTGAATCTGCATTTATTCGACTCTTTTCGTCCGATTTAATTCATATCGTCAAACCTGAAACCTTGTAATGTACATCCAAACAGACTCACATTCAAGAATACTACTCCAGAATACCCTCACATCTCAAGGTCACCTCATAACTCATGACCAAACAAAGAAATAGAAAAGAGGAGTGAGAGAACGGAAAGGGGATGAGAAAACAGATACACAAAACTCACCACTACTATGCGTAACAACCCCCCTCTCCCTCCCCCCACCCGCCTCCCACCCAGGCTCCCTCTTCAAGCGCTCAATGGCGTGGAACGCGCCGCGGATCTTGAAAGCGCCGATGCGCTGCATGTTCTCGCACTTGAAATACAGCCGCATCTTCGGATTCGCAGGTTTCTTCTTCTTTTCCCCCTCTTCTTCATCACTGCTTTCCCCCGCAGGTGCCAGCGCAGGCGTCGACGCGAGTCTGTCCAGCGTGGCGTTCGTCAGCGTGGGCGTGTGGTGCACGAACTCCCTGATGAGCTCGCGTGCCTCGAGGACCGAGGCCCGCGTTAGAGGGGGCGAGGTTGAGGGGTCTGCCATGTTTTTGTTGTTGATATCACGATCTCGGCAACTTTCCTCTCCTTTTCTTCCCTCCCTTTTTCTTGGCCGAAGTCGATGTGTTTCTTATCTTCTCTTCTTTCCCAAGTTATATTCTATTCTTATCTCTATAGAGATATATAGATGTCTGCTCGCGACAAGGATCTAGATGCGGTATAAGACATGGAACCTGTCACTGAGCATGTAGGGAAAGTAGTAGATATATCCTTACATTATAGCTTAGAAGAAAATCTTAGTCACGAGCCAGTCTAGTCAAAATCAATTGGCTCTTCGGAATGAAGTAAGTGCCTGGTGCAACGCCCGGTACTAGAACAAATCACAAGAGTACGTTTATCGTACATGTGTCTGGCTTACCTCTTACCTGGGTAACCGAAATACGATGCAAAGGGTATAACGGCCCGCTTGAGGTGGGTGGATCACCGAAGCGTATCCTTCAGTGAATAGTCTCCAACTTCTCCGACTGCTGCCGACGGGTCGGATCCATCAAGCCGATAACGGATGTTGTGTTCTCTTTTGTACGTAGGCAACTACAAGTTGTAGAGAATCGCACTAGACTGAAGCCAATTGCAAAAGTGCGTGAGAAAATGGGATGAAATAACTAGCTAGCTCGACATAACTTTTGGACTTAATCCCTTTGGTCCTCGCGAGAGATTATGATATCTGGGGGAATCCTGAATACAAGTACAAACAAGTTTTGCCATCTCTTTAACACCTCCGAGGTATGCACCGCCAAAATTTTTGTGCCCAAACCATTTAAAAACAAACGCCACTCGCTTCATTACTACATTTACTTCTGGTTCTCAGGTCGGAGTGATCTTCAAAAATCTCAAGTCAGTAACAGTCCGTTATAGCTGACGGCAGTAGGGGGTATGCAGAATGATGTTGAGTTTTATGCTTACCTGACGGCACGGCCAGCCTTCCAGATCTCCATGTTCCGGATCTCCTCCATCTCGGCCTGGAATTTCTGTCGGTAATCCTTTTGGCTGTTGTACTCGAGCGATCGCTTGGTCTCAGAGCCATCAATCACAGAGTCGTAGAGCTGGTTGAAGACGGGCTTGAGGGCGGCCTTGAACTTGGGAGTCCAGTCGATGGCGCCACGGCGGGCAGTAGTAGAGCAGGCCTCGTACATCCAGTCCATACCATTGGCACCGATCAGAGGGTACAAGCTCTGGGTAGCCTCCTCAACAGTCTCGTTGAAAGCCTCGCTGGGGCTGTGGCCACGCTCACGCAGGACTTCGTACTGAGCAAGGAACATACCGTGGATACCACCCATAAGGCAGCCACGCTCACCGTAGAGGTCAGAGTACACCTCCTTCTCGAAGGTAGTCTTGTAAAGGTAGCCACTGCCGACAGCAACACCAAGGGCCTGGGCCTTCTCCTCAGCCTTGCCAGTGACGTCCTGGTAGACGGCATAAGAGGAGTTGATGCCACGGCCCTCACGGAAGAGGGAACGGACAGTTCGACCGGAGCCCTTAGGGGCAACGAGGATGACATCGATGTCCTTGGGGACGTCGACCTTGGTCACGTCTTTGAACACGGGAGAGAAACCGTGAGAAAAGTACAGAGTCTATTAGAATGTGAGCTGTGTTCTGTTCTGGACGTGTATTTTTCGTGTAATATACCTTGCCCTTGGTCAGCTGGGGTTTGATGGCAGGCCAAGTCTCGCTCTGAGCAGCATCACTGAGGAGGTTCATAACAATGGTGCCCCTTCCGATGGCCTCGTCGACCTCGAAGAGGTTCTGGCCAGGAACCCAGCCATCTTGTACCGCATCCTTCCAGGACTGGCCGTTCTTTCGGACACCGACGATGACGTTGAGTCCGTTGTCGCGGAGGTTCAGACCCTGACCGTGACCCTGCGAACCGTAGCCTATCAAAGCGAGAGTGTCGTCCTTGAAGTAATCCTGCATAGATGGTCAGCCAAGAATTCTCTTGTCCCACCTTATAACAGGCTATATCGAGCCAAGGACCTACCAAAAGCTTCTCCTTGGGCCAGTCGGCACGCTCTGGAAGCACAATTGTCAGCAACGGCCGAAAGAACAGGTGATTTTGTCGGCAATTGTGGTTGCTTACCGTAAACCTCCTCTGGTGTACCAGCGAAGTCAATGGTTTTTACACCGCGGACCTGCTGCTGAGCAATACCGGCCACGGCAGGGCGACCCTGAGCGGCGGTGGCTCTGACGAGGTTGGAGGCAGCGACGAAAGAACGTCTTTGGGCGGCAGGCGAAGCCAATTGACGAGCCAATTGGCTACGGAGAGCCTTAGAAAGACCTCTGGCAGCCATGATGATAGCAAAGAAAAAAAAAAAAAAAAGTGTAAAAATTGAGTGGAGAGGAGGTGAAACGAGATGGCGGCACTGAAAGTGGTGGAAGAGCTGCTGGGTATATATGATATTGGCCGGCAATACGTGCTACTCAGCAAAAGAGGCAGTGAAGTTTGGGGAAATGTGTCAAGTTTATGTCGAAGACGAAGTTCGAGGGTCCAGAGTCAGTCAGCGCAGAGCTTTTGTGCCGGGCAGTATTCGGAGGGTGGGTTGAGCTGCGAGCTGCGAGCTTGGAGCGATCTCGGCGGCGGTGAGTCGAAAAATTCCAGCGCCAATTGGTGGGCCTAGCCTTTTACCGGGGCGCTCTGATTTGCCCCTCCATCCTCCACAGGGAAGCTGCCATGCTATGTGGTTGGTTACCATGCCTAGCGTTTCCCATTTAAGCAGTATAAGCGACTATCCATCCATCCTAGCATTCCGCGTTCGTGGGGAGACCTGCATTAGACCCTACTTAGACCTCACCAAACCCTACCTGTTGGTACCTAAAGTAGCTACCAATATATCCATGTGCTTCATCGTTCAATGAGATAATTACATGTGATTACATATCATCAGTATTAGTTCACTAAGTAGGTATTAGTGTTGTCTAACCGCCAGCGTCTACGTCTCGTATATTTAGAATCACACGCAATTCAGGGCCCAGTAAGAAGCCGTGAATGTAGGTGCTTCGAATAAACACCTATTGACAGCACTACCAGTTATAGAGTGTTGCAAGTCACTTTACAATAGACCTTCATCCTCCTTGCTTGATGTTTGGTGCGGACAGAGCTCACTGGTTCAGAGTGCGTGGAAATAGACCGTCTTCAGCCAGACTAACATCTATTCCTGCTAACTATTGCATCTCGTGATATTGGTATAGTCAAGAGGACAATTTCTAAGGATCCATTTGCATATGGCTTTGGCCAACTGGAGACATTGCTGAGTGGTAATCTTGATAAAGTCGTATTGTATCGTTGATCCTATATCTATCGTGAAGTGTTCTTCTATAAGGCATCATAACCATTATCTGTCCCCCGCATCATTATTTACACTCGTGTAAAAAATGCCAGAAATCTGTCTCTGTATTGGTCACCTGCCTACCACCTGTCCACCGATCCACGTAATGCAGCCTTCTTGATTATGTCGCTTCCTAGCCCAGGAGAGCCCTTCAAGTCTCAAGTCTCGTATGAAGCTCCGGGGCAAGTTTATTCCTCAACGTGAATGCCATGGTCCCCCGCGAAGAACGCCGATGCTGTGATGGTAGGAACGAAACGTGAAAACAGAACCGCCAATCTGCATATCAAATAAATCTAGATGTCCATGCATCGAAATTAATCATGGCCACCTGGCTTACGCTGTTCCGTGGCAGATGCTCCTTAACCCCCGGTGTCCTGCCAGGGTGATGTAGAATACGCCGCTGCTTATATGTAAATGCGATATAGCCGTTCCAGCTCGGCATGGTCGAAGGTAAGCGTTTACGATCCACGCGACATTAAAATTCATGGGCATTATCAACGCCTGCCTTGGTTGATCATGACATTATCGTATGCAATACCCCGCACGGAGCCACCGGCCATGGAGACCTTGACATTACGACGGAATGTTTCTCGACTGGCGCGCAGGTCGTCGGCGGCCTCCTTATTGAGCGGGTCGGATGCGTTTGGTTCGAGGAACAGGAACTGCATGCCGACGATGACGGCGTTGAGGTTGAGCACGGGCTTCCAGTCCTCGCGCAGAATATTGAGGCACACCTTGCCCTCGAGGTCGATGTTGGGGTGATAGATCTTTTGTTGACACAGCACCTTGGGCGGCTCGTGCGGGTAGCTCTGACTCATGCTGAACGTGAACGTGAATTTTCCGCCGGTGTAGACGCCCTCGTCGGGCCTGATTTCGAGAATGAAGTTGAGGATATCGTCGGGATCGGGAAACTCCGTCCTCATCGTCGTGCCTAACGACAGCTCTGAGAGATCTGCGGAAAGAGAATTACGCCATAGTTAGCATTCTGCTCAGGTCGAAAGACAGGCCGGAAACTCAACGCGGCATACCTTTTTGTACGCGTAGTTGGGCGGCGGTAACTTTCTTTTTTTTGCCTCCAGCAGCATCAGCATTCTCTTGCTTCTGCTGCTCCTTTTTCTGCACATGGAAAAGTTAATACCAGCGACACATCCATGACGTGTAGAATGCCATTCCCTACCATAGACCATATCTTCAACATCTTGAGAACTGGTAGCGTGGTGCGCCGGTGGGTAGTTGGGCAGTACGAGAGGGGACGGAGAAGAGGTGGGCAATGGAGATTGGAGGGGGGCAGGCAAGAGAGGGTTCGGAACTGAATATCGTGGCCAAGGTCTGATTATGGGGTAGAATCCTTTCTACACGCAAAATGGGTCGTCGGAGGAAGCTGACCGCTACAGAAAAGACTTTTGTTGGTTTTGATGCGCGCGTGAGAGAGAGTGCTCGTGCTCATGCTCGTGCTCGATGCAGCGGCTGAGATAAGAGATTGCGAAGAGGGAGGCTGACTGTCAGTGACCGACTGGTCGATCTGCCCAGGCGCGTACGGCACTAACCATGCCAGCCGAGCCAGCATCTGCACTTGGGGTTTGATTAGCTGGACAAACCTGCCGTTAGTGGGGGTGCGATGACGGGATGGCGGGGTTATTCTCCGTTTTGCTAGTACTATGATTGCACTTCGGCGTCAGAAGTTACCGTACCCAGTACAGTAAACTTACTCCGTACTTACATGCACAATAAAATGCAATAAAACAAATTCGAGTCAGCGACTTCATCGACGTGGCAGGCACTAGGTACCTACGAGTAGACATGCGAGCTTCTGGCTTCTAGTTGGTAGGTACTGTAGAACACTGCCAGGCAAGTCGCTCTTTACTATTATTACTCAACAGTATGATTTTGGTTTAGTCCTGAGACCATTGTACTCTTTCTCCTCCCTTAACTGTCCTCCATCCTCTCTCCCTCACCATGACAGGATTGAGATACTATTTTATAACAAATAAAATACACACAAGAGCGAGTCTCGGTTTTCGACCATCGTCCTAACCATACGAGATCATTTTCTGACCATATATTTCATCCCTTACATCGCAAGACACTGTCCGCAAACTCCTTGTCCAATTGACCCGTTGAAGCAAACACGAGAAATGATAGCCTGCATGTCTCGGCCGTGTAGGATAATAATAATTGTACAGAAATGGACGCCATGTTAACCCGAGAAAAACGACAACGTACAAAACGAGGGTATCTGTCGGTGATGTACACCATAAACGCTCAAAGTGATGTAAACAAGCGATGTAACGAGAGGCTAAATGTTTATACATCAGAAACCTCTAAAGGGGTCTTCGCGAAAGTAGTCTTCATCTCCTCTCGCCCTGCTACCGGTATAGTACGAGCCGGTACCTCGTGTATCCCGAGTGCTACGTGACATGAAGCTGTCGCGGTGTCGACTACGACTACGGCGACGGCGGCGCTCCTTGCTCTGCCGACGCGCCCTATACCGCATCTCCTCGCTCTCGTCGGGAATGTCATCGAACCTGGCGAATGAAAGAGGGTCGATGAAAGCTTCCATTCGAACCGTGCCAATCGCTTCGAAGAAATTGCCCGTCGGTCTTGATGATGTTTCCGACGTGCGCTGAGAACCGGCTGTGCTCATACCCCAGGTCACGTTGCTAGACTGACCATAGACGTCGGACGAACCAGCCGTGTCGATACTGGCCCCTGCAGTACTATTGCTAGAGGCATGCATCGAGCTACCCGTAGGGGAGAAGCCACGGAAGGATACCGGCGGCGGAACATGGCCTCCGGTGTTGCTCCTCTTTCTACCGTGGAGCACCACCTGGTTAGCCCGCTCATATACGCGCCCTTGAGCTCGACCGTGAAACCGGGGAATTAACGGTGGCTCGGCGGCATCTCCAGAAGGCTCGCGTTGATGTGTAGGCACCGAAGCGAACACTTCAGGGTCAATGTGTACGGGAAAGGTCGGCACGGGTTCTGGTTCCTCTTGCACACTAGGCTGCAATTTCTGATCATGACGCGCCGTGAGAGATGGATTCTTGCCTTTCGTTAGGCGGATGGAATCACGAATCCCGCTCCTCTTCGTCTTCAGTTTCGACAATTCCGGATCCGGCGCGGGAGCCGCTTTGGGCGGCGCGAGTGAGGGTGTTATTTCAGGCACAGCTTGCTGTGAGTGAGCTAGGAAGGATAGTGCCATGATCCACAAATAATGTCTTTCGGACGACACAGCAGTGAATTTCAAGGCTCTCTGGGGTGTGAGAATGAGAATGGATCGGTTAAATATCTGACTCTCGCCTTTGGGAATCGGGTTGTCATCTTTGACATCCAGAACTGACTGGATGGTAACTATATTCATGTTAGTGCGCCCTGAGAAAGAAAAGGGAATGCAACTCACGTTTACGGCCAGATTTCCCCATTAGTGCGCTGCCAGAAACCGGTTGCTTGCTGCTCCAGAGTATTGCCCGTTCATACGGAGCCAACCATACCCATCGCTTATGACGGTCGTTGCTATTCTCTTCTCGTCCGCCGCCCTCTGCCACGCCGAAAGACTTGCGTCTTCGTACGTACTTGAACATCCATTCGCCCACCATAGTCTGGGCAATCGCATCGACCACCCCGGCAGCATGTTGCGAACTGCCTGCAGAAGGCGCATTGGTATTTTCGGTATAGGCCGTGTTGGTCGATGGTTGAGACCTATGACCCTTGTATCGTCCCACCCCAACATCTCGAGTTCGAGGTGTTGTAATGTCATTGTTTGGTAGCGGTGGTAATCGCGGGCTCTCAGGCGCCTCTTCGGAAGGCGTCATTGGAGGCGGCGAACGGCTACCCTGCCTGCGATATCGACCGCCCCGAGGCAGAGCAGCTGCAGAACGAACCTTTCGGATACTGTTATTCCTGTAGATACTGCCTTTTCCACGCCGGTGCCAGCCACTTCCATAGCGTGACGGGCTGCGCGAACCGTCACTGGGAGCACTAGCTGTTACATTCGGCTGTCTTGAGCTTGCCCTTGTCGGGATGGGGAAGGGAGGTTCTCGGATATCAGGGAGGCTAGGGCTCGGTGAGCGAGCGTTATGTGAGGAAATTCCATTTTGAATCATCGCAGCCTTTCGCATGACGCTCGCCCGCGAGCCGGGATTCATACCCACTGAGGGCGGTCGCGAAGTTGGTTTACGGATTGGATTATCTCGTCCACCGGCCAGGCTGAAGCTACTGTATATTTCAGTACCTCCAGCTTGTTTCATGAAGCTGCGAGGGTCTCTCGCCGGAAATCTGGTGCTTTCTGGCGACATGGAGACTGTTGAAGAAGAACCCCGTTTTCCGTGTCGGCTAGGACTCTTAGGCTTAGGGGCTGAGAGAGCGGTTCGATATTCCGGGTCACTAATGTCTGCATCGCCAAACTCGTCTGCTTCATCAGAGCTGACTATATCGAATCCGGCAAATAGACTACTAATGCGAGGAGGGCGCCGCATAGGAGCTTTGTCGGCTGATAGAGGGCCATTGTCATTATTACCAGGATACATGTCACGAGTTTCCGATTCAGCTATTGAGGGTGATACCGGTGGCGATTGATTTGAATCGTTTATAAAGCTGCCTTTATTTACCAGTCGCCTTGGGTTTCGAGGAGGGAGATTTCCAGGTACTGGTGTGAACTGTTTCTCCTCTGCACGATTATTCGGCGTAGGGGAAGATGGTCGGGAAGATATGGCGGAAGGATGCAAATGCCGGGGCAACTTGGCTAGCCTCTTGTCAACTCGAATCTCATCTGTCTGGACAGCCGCAGACCGATAAGTGCTCGTTGATGACAAAATAGAGACTTGACAGCCAGCATCTTTGGAATGTTGAGGGAGGCGATGTTCCTGTGGACTTGTCGGGCGGCTTGTTGGAGGGACAATACTAATACTGGGGATCTGTAGAGGAGTCACTGGCTGAAGTATGGGAGCACTTTCTGTCTGCGTGGCGGTTGATTTCATTTCCGTTGTCTTAGATTTCGGCTCAGGTGTCAACCTCTCAATAGGGGAAAGTGGCGTCCTCGGAGGGCTCAAGGGCTCAGCTGTCTGAGACGCCGACGATACCATTGAATGGGTAATAATCTTGGGAGTAGCCATCGAGCTGGGCCGGTTAATGTGCACTCGCTTCCGACGCTGGTTCGCTTCGATTTCCATCTCACCACGCGGTGAGCTCTCTACGTCCAACACACTATCAGGTCTAACTGGAGGCTCTGGAGTATCAGGTTTGGAGGGAGCAATTTTAGGCGAAGGTGGTGGCGAATACTGCACAGCGGCGTCCGTGTATTCGGGCGCCTTTGGCTTAGGTGTTTGAATTTCTTCATCTTCCTGAATGTCACCTTCAAGCCTTGCGAGCACGCTGGGGTTTGTGTATAGCCTTCCCCGGACTACACTTCCTGGGCGAGCCTGCCTGTCAATACTATGGTTGCGTCGATGAGTTATAGATGCAATGCTGTCGCGACTCATTGCACGGCGGTGTCCAGCATTTGAAAGCACACTTTGGCGGCCATCCGGATCCGTCTGATAGTCTTCGTCGTCGTCAAAGTTAAGCTCATCGGCCAGGCTCATGCCATTGATTTTTCCGGCTCCAGGACCGCTGATCGTCGAGAATCGAATACTATTCGTTATGCTCTGCGTCCGGACACTGTTACCGTCGTTATCTTCGGCTTCACTTTCCATTCCATTCTGGATACCGTTCGATTGGGCAGCTTGTAGATTTTCAACTTCTTCAAGAACTGCTTTTAATCGAGTTTCAGCGACGTGTAATTTTCGCTCAAACTTCCTTCGCTCTTCTTCCCAGGCATCCTTCTCCTTTGCCCACAGATTATGAACTCGTTGAGAATCTTCTTCCTGGACTCGAACTTTCTTTTGCGCTGCTTCGAGCCGTTTCTTCGTCTCCGCAGCAATGTCGGCAGCTTCTTCTCGCTCCCGCGCCAATTCGCCCAAAGCTGATGAAGTCCCTCCTTCGAGTAAAGCCAGCTGACGTTTAAGAGACCTTGACTCCTTGGCAGTTTCGGACAGATTCGTTTGCAAGCTGTCTTTCTCCTCGTGCACCTCCTGCAAACTCGTTTCCAAGCTTTCAATAATTTTCAGCTTGTCTTCTTGGTCTCGGCGTAGGTTAAGAATCTCTGATACAAGATTTGCGTGCAGTGTTGGTGTAAACCGGCGAGGGTCCAGAATGCCGAAGTTTTCATCAACGGCAAGGTCCTTCGAAGCACGCTTATTCTTCTCGCTTTTGTCGGCCGGTAAGGGCGGGGGCGATGGGGAAGCAATCCCTGGAGGTGTTGCGGACCGCCTTGACTTCTTCGATGATCGGGATGGTGTCCGATATGGAGTGCCCGCAGGCGTTGGCAATGCTGCAACAGCAGCACTGTTCAACTCATCCTCCATTTGCCGGGCAGCCATTTCTTAGCCTACTCAAAGGCACCCTCAATGTTCCCAGGTCGGTCGGTCCTAATGTAGACTACAACAGAGATTAACAGCGAGATAGTCGACAATAACGGCGCACGATTCCTAACGGCAGCGGTTCCAAATTCTCTCAGGTGAATCTACACCAAGAAATGTGGTTTTGCCTCGAATCCGCCGAAGAAGCAAATACCCCAACGTCGAAGCAACACACTTCACTTTGAGAGGTCCCAGGCACTCGTTACCATCATCTAACGCTCTGTATCTGGCCCCACTATTAATTAGCACGGGCTCGCCGGGCACCAAAAGTGACAGTTTTGAATCAGGGATATCTCCAGTCCGAAACAAGTCGCACAGCCGCAAATACTCCTGGAAGGGGCGAATAGCATTTGCACGTCTCGTGATACAATAAACATAACGTGCGTGTATAATTTCAGTATCGGTGAGATGGCTTGTCAACTCGCTCGACGCGCCAGGCCAGAGAATGTAAATGTTTTTACTCACCTCAATTCACTTATCAAAAGTAGCCGACTCCTTTTTCAGATGAACATTAACATGTGTGCAACTCCTCGGTAATGACGATGTCGGACCCCTATCGTAACCTTGTCGCGATTCCTCAATGGGCTATAGTAGACAGAGTTAAGGTTTCGTGGCAGGATGACTTGGCCAACGCGTCCGAGCACGCCAAAATCAAGCCAGAATCGACACAGATAGCCCATTCGTATATACTGGGTGCATCTATTATAGCCGAGTTGGGTCGATGATAGCCCGTGGGGCTAAGTCTGGTCCGAGGTCGTCAAAGCCGGGGGACCTGCAGTACGTTACATTGTCAGCTGTGACCTCACCCTGTCGTTCTTTTCACAAGCGGCCGAGATACCCTACAACGTCGCAGTTGTATTGATCTAGAAGTAAAATGACCATTATGCCTCAGGGCTTGACCGATGTGGCACTTAGGTAGTAGCTTGACTGACCTATACTCCTATACTCTCTCTTCTCACATATAACTGAGGAGCAAGGTCGCAATAACCTACCCCCTTTCAACGCCACGTCAGATAGACAACAGGCTGTCGCGTTCTTTTCAGTGCCCGTGCTTCTCGTCGACAGTAAGCATCTATGGTTCGTGGCCGTTAGATCGTATGATGCCACCTAAAGGGCGACAGAGAGATGTAAGGATTCCCCAGAAGCCACTCGCGATACGTGGCAAGACAAGACCATGCGGGCAGGATAAGGGTCGCGGCAACAGACGGGACGGATGTCGATCGCGCTCAACTTTCCTTGCGCCTCTAATACCTGATTATACACACAGTGGATAGACTACCGAAGGTTGAAAGGCTCCGCGAGCTACAGGGAAGAAGCAGAAAGCAAGAGAAAGAACGAATAACGTGGAGTAGTAGGTAAAGAGAGGTCAGTAGTGTACAATAGATTGTTATGACGAATGCCTACACGCCACTACCCTTGAGCTCACGATATGAGATACCCACTCCAGTGGACACAACCCCCGGCCTAGATGAAGGTACGCAAGGGAAGCACTGCCGTAGTGTACAGTACCTACTAATTATAATCTTGAATCCTAGGGCAGAGCAGTCGAGCTAGTTTAAGTATCAAATTAAGGTGAAGTGAGATAGGTCATTCACTGGCTAAGAAAAGCCGCATCCTCCCGTCTTCTAGCAGCAAAAGCGGGTGGGATGGGATGGGATCTCGAGTTCCATAGGATATCGGACCATGACATGTTTGAATCATCAATCATTTGCCTAACTCAGCCGTTGCGGTCTAGCCGCCGTCACTTATAAGACATGGCAATCAATGCATTCGACACGAGGGCGAAGGCCAAGGTAATCTGGGTATTGGCCAGGGTGAAGGGGTGAGACCCCCGGCAGCATGGCCACAATGATCTCCAAGGCCCGCTGTCACCAATTCAATCCGACTTGACAAGACCAGACCCAACAAGCGAACTATCCAGGAACCAGAATTGGGCGCATCCATTCATCTGGAAAGGGGGTCGTGGACCCCTGGGAACTTTTTCCTTCCTTTCCTTGGTTGGTTGACTAGGCTTGCTAGGCTACGGGGACTCATCTCCAAATCCAGCATAGTGCGCTCATCTACCACTCAACGGGGTTGAATTCTTTTTGACAGTCGTCTGCAACCTCTGCCCCCCTGTTATATCGGAAGAGAATCCGAAAAGATTTGTGAAGACATTAAATATGCAGTGCCCATGAAGATGTCACACCCTTCTTGCCTTGTCAAATTTATCTCGTCCCGGGGCGCAGGCAAATGAGAGCTGACGGGTTCATGGTTCGGCCGCTGATTGGTGCCCAAGCAACGCTTATAGGGACCAATTGTTTGGTGAAGCGAAGTATACATGCATTATACTAGCAGCACCTGTTTCTCTCCTTATGTACGACGCACGCACAGAAGTCGTGTACAGGGAGCAGGTGTTTGAACACTGTGGCTTATATTCCAGTTCTCGACTCAGTGTGACAAGACTACCTGGTCTTGTCGTCGTTCGGATATTACTCATCCTACGTCGATACCTTCATTCTCGTAATGTACTTAACACTATGTAAGTAGTATAAGTACTATACATACGTAGTTCTCGCAGGGCTGCGAACCAGTCTGCGTATGATCCACGCGCTCAAGAGAAATATAGCCTAGCGGGAGCGAGTTGGAGCAGGGGATTAAATTACAGCGTGCTACTAAAAGTAGCGTGGGATTAGGATCTTTAAACTAACAAGAGGGCCAAAGCGAAAAGAGGGTTAAAAGCAAACCCAGCTATCAGAATCATCCTAGCGCTTTTCGGCCCCTTGCCCCTTTCGGACGAGAACCCGGTTCCCCCTGTGCCGCTTCTCGCAGCGAGAGAACCGGGCCGTCTTCATTGATTAATCTCTCTCGTCTAACAAAGAGGCTCGTGAATGAATAAATATCGTGATAGTGAACTGCTCGCTGCTTGTACTTGGGGCCGCTACACTTCATATGGTTAATTGTCCTACTTATCAGCCGCCTAGTGAACTTGTAAGTGCACAGGTATTATACTTAGTTACACTATTTTGGTTGTGATACTGTTCTACATGTAGGCTCGCGACACCTGGCGTGTTTTTCTTTTCTTTTTCTAAGGTAGCAACGCTTCCCGCCCAACCGTCAGCCGTAGTCACATGCATGTGCGAATTACGAGCCCCGGCAATACCTGTACTACAACTTTACTATCAGCGTCACCAGTAGTGTCAAGGATCCATGTGGTTCGAGTTGTCGAGAAGGACGGCCGTATCATTTCCCACAAGATGATTCCAGGTAACAGTGCTGTCGGAAGTAGAGAGCTAGATGATCTGATTCCAGTTTGCACTTAGCGTGCTGTACGATGTAAGTGTTTGCGCGTGTGGCCCAGACCTTCGGGTTTGTGAGACATCTTTTTTATATCCCACAAACACTAACAGTAGGTCCTACCTTGCGCAAAGACAATCACTTTCGATGATAACCACCCTTTCGCCCCACGCTAGGGACGAAATAATACTCAATAGGACCGTGCCGCGCTAGCAAGACGAACTATAATAGTAGCTATATGGACTAAGGTAAATGCCCAGACGGCAGTAGCTCTTGAGCTGATCCCTCTTGATCGGTCAGAATCGGTCTAAGTCGCGGTAGTACATACCAATAGGTAGTTTATATTCTGAGGACGTAATGTGGCGTACATCTGTGCTCGCTATGCCAGCCTAGTCGAGAGCTTCAGTGTTTCAGATCAGTCTGTGGCTTCTTTTCTTGGTATTCCGGCATTTTCGAGACAGCTTGACGCAGATGACGAGTCACCACGAGGAAAGACGGCGGACGATTAACGGCTCCGGCTCTCGTCCGACTTGACTATAAGTGACGCCACAACACGCGCCATTAGTGTGCTACGTAACTAGGTAGCTTCAAGATGTCGCACTACGAAACGCAAGCCGCTACCTCGGGGAGCTGAGATGTTGTGTTTGTGTTTCACATATAAAATTGCGCCTCAAGAGAATGTTTTCTCGGAGGACAGCACAGTACCGAGCTCGGTATATCGCGCCTAGCACGTGTACACTTCGTGGTCCCTCATATAAATACGTACAGGTCTCTAGGATGATAATCCTGTAGCGCGACGCTAAGACTTGTACCAACAGGGGATTTTTGGCAGAGAAATATTCTCTATTTACATGCTGAACAAGGGCCGTTGAGTGGCAAAAATATTTCGAGACTGATCAACATTCAACTTCCTACTTAAATTTCTATATCAGCCTTGCGATTAACAGTACTCTTTCTCACTTAGTGCCTAGCGTCGCGCTACATGATTATCATCCTAGAGACCTGTAGTAGACTTAGCGCAAGGCTAGGTGACAATCCAAGTGGAGGCCCTAGAATTATTTGATCTCAAGGAAAAAAATCCTTACGTAGAGTAGGACAAACTTTGGAGTTATCACGGTAAGCTTCCGGGACTCCAACCATAACCATCTAGGCAAAAACCAAGATTGTCAATGAAAATTGGACCGGGGGTTGGTGGCTGTTGGTCCTGGTAAGTCCCGTCCGAACTCTGGTCTTGGAGAACGCTCTCTTTCGACCATTAGTATATCATCTCAGCACAGGACAACGCAACTGTAACTGCGAGGTGGTTCCAATCGGCCGATTTTATGGATTAGCCGGGCTGCAGAGCAACTCTATAGAAGTCTGCTGGGATTAGTATCACATCTTGGCATGCATAGCACAGCTACCTCACATTAGCGTGTGGTAGCTATAGTCAACGTAGTGTTGGAGGGAAAAGACATATGCACAATTGTGGCACGCAGAGAGTCCTTTAATACAACCTCCACCCGGGGAAGTGGGAAATCATCATTTCCGTTGGAACGCAGCGTAGTTCTCAAACCCACTGATTGGCCCGGTGGATGCGCCTATACTACCTAACTGTTACCCACGCAGCGACGGTTCTACGGTGGCGCTGGGTCTTCTTTGGTTTCTCGACGCTACGGTTCTGATTCGGATTAGATTGCGACTGTTTACAGTATAGTATCTTTCAACATCAGACCAACTCGGCGAAGCAAAAGCTCCCAGCAAAGTTCGGATCTACGCAAGGTACGATTTGCTCAGCATTAGCTTCCGAGCTGGCCGTCTACGAGAACCACAGATGACGCGATTCATTCAGAATAAGTACTACGAGAAAGTGGACTGCGCATGTAGTGGACGGTCATAGTGAGTCGCAAAGAAAAGACCATACTGTAGGCCGTCGAGTGTGTACATAATGCAGGCTCTCGACTACGCACTGACCAAAACATGACCGGGAAGCCTGTGTACCTCTCGCCGCGATGAATTTGGACCTGAGCGGTACTTAACGCCATCCCACCGCCACACGGGTACAGCCATATGTTTCACCTATTCCCGGGTTGAACCGGGCGTTGTACAGTATTTGGGCCATTAGTCCTATGTACAGTTTAGCACATGATGGCCTCAATGCTAGCACAAATGATAATGGTGGAGATCATTGCGTCAGATATGGAAGCTGTTATCGTCCTCTCACAATATAGCATGCTCGAGGGTGTAATAGTTAGTGCTACGCGTAGCTGATCATGCTTGGTAGTGACGTCGTGTGTTAGAACTGAGGCATGAATAACTTCGCTGATCAACTCAGGTGGGCTGTCTACCTTTAATTCACGTGAGACGGCTTAGAAGAGAGACTTGTATCTCGTAGCAGAGATCTCGACAATGCACTTGACCTGATATACTAGGCGCATAATGCATAGATGTTTTACAATACAACTTATCATATCCATCCGAACGTAATCATCTGGAACAATCTCAGTATCTCATAATGTAGCGACTGGCCATCAAACGAGATAAAATGGGTTTTGAGATAATGACACTGGCAGTGTCAACCAAGTCTTGAACGGCCCTGCTTTAACAGCCAATCAACAATGTCAGGTCGTTCTATCAATATGAGGCTAAGCTTCCACGGTTAATACTTACGATGTCTATCACTGGGACGCTAGTTATCAAACAGCTCATCTATAATTCATCTCAACTTGATGAATACCAGGATGAGCTAAACGAAAGGTGAATCGAAGTGAGCTGAGGCCGTAACCAAGTCTCCAACTTCGATTACTTACCGATGATAGACTAGTGTCTAATGTTGACCCTTGAAGTATTTCCAAATCAGATGTTGCGTGCTGAAGAGATGTTCCGGACAAGGACTGTTCACAGGACAGCATCCGAAAAATTCGGTTCGCCTCAGGTATTGTGAATGAAAGACCAACGATAACTAGGTGTCTCAGCTATGTTGATACTCTTCCTCACTGTCGGCTTAATTATCGCCTCGGACAATTTGATCTCATGACAAGTTATCGACACAGTCTCAGCTTGTTGTTATAACCTATTGTGTGATTGGGAGAAACTCAATAGCTCAGCTGTCTGTCTCGCTTTCTGAGATTATCGGGTTTACATATCTTATTCCGACACAGGGCTGAGAGGCCACATGCAGCTTGTCTCAGAGCTCCAAGTCTGGGATAAATTAAGCATAAGACACTGTCACGAGACGATTTTGAGGGCAAATAAAGCGATTGGGCGAAACCGAGGACGTAGCACATGACCATATACTATATACGAGACTGAAACAGCAGGGGCAACGGTTGACCGGCTAATCGTAAGGTAGCTGGTCTAAACTGACTCGAGGGTGTGGCTTGGATCAACTCCCGAAGGCAACTTGCTAACACCATCTCTTGAGGAGAGCAAGATAAAACTAACGGGATATAGATACAAGTTTACGATCTTGGGACCCGAATGCCATTCAAGCCAAGAACCAACCAGTCATAAGGGACTTGATAATAGCTTGTCTATGAGTCTATCTAAGTGGCGTAGACAAACAACATGAATGGATTGAGTCAGCCACAAGTGGCTAGGCCAAGGGCTCCAGGGGGGATGGATAAAAGGAGAGAATTATTCTAAAGGGTCGGCAGGCATCAGGTTATAAGAACAACATATGTAATATTTATAGTATTGAAGTAAACTCCACGAGCCAGCGCCCCCCTCGGAGCCCGAGTCTTCAAGAGATAGGCCGCACCTACACATCCCGATGCCTTCAGGGCTTGTATTCTCACGAAAATAGTAGAGAATCCAGTGATCCCATGGAACAACTTTAATTTTACTCATAAATACGCGTGGGCTGTGTGTGTTAACTCTGATCATGCCCCCTCTGACTTCTAGACCTCGTCTTGAGATACGCTCCTTACATCTCTTCTGGCTAAGTATATAAACGTGACCGACCCACACCTCTTCAGCGTAGGCACGTTGATTTTACGAGATTACCAGATTCTCTATTGTTGATTGTGAGAGGCTAAATGCTGAATGCCTTAGAAGGTGTGGGTACCGCCTGTCTCTACAAATTTTGGGCCCCTAGAAAAGCGCCGGCCCATGATACTCACTTCAATATAAGCAAAATCATGTACCAATAACAGTATCACAGATTGGTATATCCACGATTGAAGAACTAACGTGAATCGGAAGAGCCTGTATTAGTGTCTGGAACGATAAATTGTGTATAAAATTCTAGACCATAATGAGTGTGTGAGTTACTCCGGTAAATAAACGGACTTTACGGTTAAAGCGGCCAGCTCTGAAGTTGAGGTTCCTTTACCTTCCTTTGGCCTCCGTGACAGCGGGAACCGGTCATGCTGAGATCTTGATACAGGAATCGGGGTGTAGGTGTAGTCCACTCACGCTTGTAGCGCCAGACACCCGAAGATTTCGAATCAGGGGTCTTGATATTTCCTTGTTCCACTGATAACTACATTATAGCATTAAAATCCATAGAGAGCTGATGCATTTGAACACTAACGCAATTCTTACAGGACTAGAGCCGGAACGTAAATGTTTGATAGATCGTAGAGAATATTTGCACAGGCCTCTCATTGTGTTATGTGACAGGACCTATTACGATAGCCATCTTCTAATGGAGGCAGTAATTTTCAACACTTGGGCTCCGGAAAGCCGAACACCGTTGTAATTGCCGCGATAATCTGAGCATATTCTTGTGAAGTACCTAACCGATACAAGCCCGAACAGAGTCTGTCGAACATGACACTAAATTACCATGGCTGAAGGCCTCCCCTTGGCAGTTTTCGATAGACAGTGGCTGGATAAGTAGTCTAGAGTAACTCTCCAATTATACGCCTAGCTTAGCAGTCGAGATAGTCTAGCTACGACAGAGGACCTCTAGCTGCGGTAACGGGGATCTTAACCGTGACCTGTCGATCGAAAGAGAAATACCTAAGGATAAGCCTTAAGATACTATGCTTACGATTTTACGGGTATAGGCGTAGTGACTATAACAAGAAACGACCCATATACCATATGTCCTTAAAACCAACCCAAACTCTACTACTTTAAACTTCAGTTAAGGGGCTAGTTAAAAGAGCATAAAAATTGGAAAATTCAGCTTACAAAACCGGAGCCTTGAATATACAATTTCTTTGATATTTCTATTTCGACCTTCTTGTTCGTCCTATGATTACCGTGTAAAATAGTAGTCTTTTGGTGTAGGGTGTGGAATGGGTCAATTCTATTGCAGCGACTCTGCGTGGACTAGATATCGATCTATGGCTACGCCCACCTCAACTCATGAGCCCAGTGGCGCACCAACTTAAAGAGCTGTTTGGTATTTTGGCAAGTTCCAACTATTTCCCCCCTCAAGACACTATACATAGCCTTGGTTTCTTCGGCAGGTCGACAGAAACGAACTATCAAGATGCTCCTGCCGGGCTAGAAGAATGGGAACCAGGATATATCTACATAATCAAAGAATAAGAAATCACATTGGACGACCGCTGCCTGCGGGAAGAGAGCCCGATCAGATCCGAAAATGACCTGTCGGAATAATAACCTATCAGAATCTCGTCTTCCAAGTCGGTCACTTTAGTGTCGTGAGCTAGGCGTTGGCCTGCATCATGAACTCCCGTAGCTAAGTTTAAGTTGTACGACCAGTACGGAAAAAATGATTCCAGCAGAGACGACGAACCGCAATCGAGAATTCCGATGAGAATGATAGATAACGAACATGCTTTGTTGTTTGACAGGTCGTACATGACACCTTGCTTCGTTTTTGCGGACTATACTCCTGCTCGATATCATCTGAGGCTAATGATATAGCATGCATGGTCAAGATGTAAAGTGGCTTCACTAGTCAGTTCGTTCGTATACCCTAGTCGTTTGTATCAAAGATTGACGAAATCTGCATGTGGTGTCACTTTTCGTGCCATGTGGGACTGCGCCGTGAGTCTCCACGATCTATTCAAGATCGTGCCCCCAGGTATCGAGAACAAACTAGATATAGTTTAGGATGGGCTTGAAGAACACGGAACCGCGTTCCTACGGCATCTCAGAATAACTGTGAGTTACGGAAACTGGGCTTGCTCCAAACTTAAACCGGGAAATACCTGTGCGTGAAAAGCGAGAAGAGCGCCGTAGTCCATTTATCCCCTCCTGTCATCCTTCAATATTAGTATATATTCAATGTCCCCCCTTCAATTGGACCAGTAGTACTAAGTCGTTACACGAAATGTAATGTTCTGGGTAGATAAATTCTCGGCTGCGAGCTTATGATATAAGTCGCTCAGCAATCCGAATGAATAGAGAGAAGCCGCCAAAGCCCTGAACTACGCAATATCCCAGGTACTCGGGAGAAAACTTCGAAAATGTTGCCGAATCTTCCGCTCCATACGTACTTCGAGCAAATACTACCAGTTAGACCGCGGCAGGGGAATTCTACGTGTATTCAAGGCACATTTTTCTTAGAAAGAAGTCTTTCCCTAAATCCTCCGTCATTTCGTAGATTGTAGTGAGCTTACTTCACATCATGTGATTAATCAGTTGTGCCCTCACTTCAAAAGTCTGGCGCTGGGGGACGTCGTTACGTGTCGAGCTTAAGATCTAATTGCAACAGTACATGAATAATTATTCAGAGTAATGTAAAGCAATACATGAGGAGGTATCGTTGTGATGAGGCCCTTGACCGAGCAAGGGAGCTATTACTCATCCATTAAAAGTCTAGTGGGCTGTATAAAAAGGACAAATAGGCTCCTACTAGTAGACGAACACTAATAATTAAGCCTCGACGAATCCTTATAATACTGTGGCCGTCTTCTACGTACGTAGCGTACTCTACGCCGCCTTACTGCTTCAGATCCAGGAAGGACGAGTTCAGATACCTCCTTGCACTCAGCCAATTTGGCTCAAGAGATGCGCGCCGACGCAAAGCCCAGGCGATATATGACCTGATCAGTGGGTCATGCGAAGCGATACGGCGATGGCGGCTGACCTGAGACCTGCATATACACAGGACACATATACCGTAAACGCACCTATCATTCTATATAGATGCAATCAAATGCCTTTATTGTTGTCATGTTGTTTAGTCGTGCAATAATCCTGTCCGCAAGCCGTAGACGCCAAGATGAAATTGGGTTAGGCGATGACCACCCAGCCTTGCATCAGGAGGCTGTCACTTATACGAACCATGCGCGCGTCTATCGCGGACCAAAGGAAAGGATCCTGGCCCTGACGCTAGTTAGGTTGCTGACCTCGGGTATTGTAAATGCGCAGGATGATAAAAGTCTTCGCCCGGTTCATTTAGCATAAGCACAGCCCTCCTGCACCGGGGAGAGGACGCGCAAAGGTGCTGATCGAACTTTGCTGCACCTGTTCACATAAGGAGGGATGCTAATGCGGTCGAGCTGCATATAAGCACGTTGATTTGGTACGCTAGTTCATCATGCAAGTTCCGCAGGGGATAGTTCGTAACTAGTAGTCTCAGTAAGTAAGAAAGTGAATATGGCGATGGGGTTTCTTCCACCTCGTAAAAACAATTCGGAACGACAAAATCCCAATTGGCTTGGAAAGATGCTTAGAAATCTTTTGAAATTCACGTAACTCGGGATTGGAAATTATAATTATCCGTAGTTCAGGTACCCCAGCCCTAGCGCGCACTCAAAATGTTCGGAAACAGGGATGTGACCTTCTGGAACCGTCGGATGAGGATGAATAATTCGATCAAGTAGGTACTTCGCAACCCGCCGGCGGCCAGATTAGAGACCTCGGAAAGCAATCGGTGAAAACAACGTGGTTGTGGACTGCGAGCTGCAAGAGAGTACATCCCCGGACGTTGGCCCTGACCTTAACCCTGACCTTGAGGCCGGAAAGGGGTAGTGTTAGCTGCATGTCACCTCTGTTGTGCATACCGCTTCTTAAAAGGGATACATGACTCGGCCAACTGCAGAGAAAAGAAAAGAAAAATTGCGCCTCGGGTCCTCACAGCGTGAAGAAGGTCTGTAAGGACATTAGGGCGAGACATTTAGCGGAGGGTCATAGCGACGGGATTTCCATCTCATGCATGTATATCCAAATCTGTTCTTAATGCCTGCTATAGCTTTCCGATCTGTAAAGGTGGTACGTTAACAAAACCGACGAACCGCATAGACGACGCTCCCAGTCGAGTTTCGCACAGAAGAAAAACCAAACAAAGGATTCTCCCCCTGGCAGACGGTTGGTGATGACGATGCTGACACTGCATTCCTCCTGCGGCGTGAATGGGACTTTCGACGGAACGGGCCGGCCTAGTTAGGAAGGAGGGCAAGGAAAATCGCACTTTTTCCTCTTCCTTCTCGCTTTTCCTTACCGCGTTACGGACTTTAGAAACTTCTACATACAGCACTGGCACGAAAGTTGCATATACTAAATTCCTCCTAGAATCTCGGACACTTGTTGACCCTAGCCTTCGGTCCTCTCGGGCCAACTGAGGCCCAAGGGCGGTGAGAAACTAGGTAGTTTAAGCCTAGTCTTTCTCGTCTCTGCTTTCTCTTTCTCTCTCTTGATGATGGACCTCGGGCAACCCGTCCCGCGCATGTTAGTTAGCTCCACGTGCCTGCGTCGTAATGCTGGTTCGATGGCCACGGCAGGTCCGCATCATTAGAGGCCCGGCCTCACCGACGTGCATCTCTTGTCATCCGAACACGCCGCGAGTCGGCCGATGTGCGTTATGTTGGCACTGGTTGCCAGGCCGGATGCGGAAACGAAGCATAGAAAATGGCTCGAAGGATTATGCTACCAGCGCTGTCTTGTTCAAAAGACAAATCATTAGCATAGCTGTATGTAATCATATTCTAGTTAAGGCAATCCATGAGGCCTTGTCATCCTCGGCAGTACGTAGTAGTCTGCGTATACTCCTGAGGCGCCTGGGGAAGGGGAGATAGGTGGAAGGTGAAGCAAGGAAGAATATAGGCAGAATCCTACAGGGCGTAGTATTGCACTAGGTAGGTAGTATGAAGGATGACCAGCTATGTACCTTTAATATATCAGATCCCCGTGCCCGTGGTCCTGGTACGGCAAGTACATTGCGGGGGTGCAGTGAACAATGAGATTTGTTGAAGTGAACATGGCCCCGTATCTCGTAGGGTGTAAGTGACGACAAGTCGATGAGATCAGGGTCGAGTCTCGACTGTTGGAGCTCCATCTGGATCTACATGATCTGTGGTAAGTTGGGATTGAGCGTCATCAAGAGGATTTGAATGACATAGCGATCCACCAAACAACAATGAGCCATCCTTGACCTTGTCGATGATTTCAGACATCTCCTACGGCAACTCGATTCTATGTTGATGCCGCCAGGAGTGCAGAGGAGAGGTCAAGGTTTATCGACAGGCTTGGTAATCAGGCCGGATCCGGCCGTTAAGTTGTATGTTTGTTCCCTTCTTTTGAAATGATAGCGTCCATATTATTTACCAGGCATGTCGACACCGTCGTAATGTAGACAGTTCACTTCAGCATCATGAGGCAAAGTCTGACAAAACAGATGAACTCATTAGCCTACGTATACACAGACATGCTAGAGTATATAGTAACATCAATTTACGTCCACCAGTAAAATATATACACTGTCTCGATACTAAGCAATTAAGTAGAGTCGTATTAGCCCTATTCACTACTACGGTAGTAAGCTGTAATATGTTCTGCGTCATTGCCGCGTTCATCTACCGGCATAGCTCATCGCAGTTAGGTCCGGATAATACAGCCCATGTCCGCGATGATCCCGTCGTGAATTTGTATGGTTCACTATGATCCTCCAAGGCCTTACCGTATGCTGACGCCAGTATGTGTTCGACATGCCTTGGATCACTCAACTACACTTACCTAAACATACACACACCTGTGTGGGGAGCTTGAGTCTGAGCTAAAGTGAAGGATCATCTCCTTTGAACCTGGAGTTTATGTGACGATAATGATAGAGCTATCTGCTCCGCTGCTTATGTATTTCGATATCCGAACCTACCCACAGCTGACATCGGAGTCGGAGACCGGTGCGCGGCGGTCGAAGAATGTGGAATGTGGGATGCCTGCTTATAAGATATCTACCCACCTACAGACGCTACACTAAAAGCGGTTTCGTCTGTGCCGCAAGACGCCAAAACTAGCTTCGCAAGCTCGATTGGACCTGTGGACCGTGTCCCAGGCCCGGCTCAGCCATTCCGAATTCCGGTGACAAAGGGCCGGACGTAGCGCGTTTTGACTAGGCATGCTAGATTAAATTGAGGATCTCAACTAAGCCATGCCCTCTTTGGTTTGAGCAGAACTCGTCTTCCATAAACTATTGTCGAGTTGCATTACCGTAAGGTAGACGTTTTCATTCCGAACCAGACTCCAGTACAAAATCGACTTCGATGGAAAGCCAAGGGCTAACCCCTGAAGTTGTTCGACACAAAGAAAAGCTTCCCACCCCGCGCGACCTTTTATGGCTTGACAGCACGACGTTTGAATGTGCAAGATAGCGCTTCATCCAGTAGAAAGGGGGTGCTGATCGGGGGTTGACTGAGCTTTCATCGCTGCCTCATTATCTGGTCCGCCGCTTCGAGATTGTCTGCACAAAGCATGTTTTTATTTCCCTTCGTCAAGACATGTCCGTCCAGAGATATGCAACGTCGCGGCGTATGCGCTTTACTATACTACTGACGGCTTCCTGTCCACGGATTCGGAAGGGCCCGTAATGGCTAGTGTTTCAATAGGCGAGCGGGCACCTTTTGGTAGATTTCTCTCGCTCAGGCCCCATATATGGGATCTACTATCTAATTATCTGATAATGCAATGGGAAATACGCTCGAGCCTTTGATTGACGGGAGGTCAAGTTTTTGATCGCTCATTGGCCCCAATTGTTGTAAGCCACCAGATTCACAAGCCACACTGATTCCAGACCGGGCAGTACCTGGGTACATTGTAGGGGGAATGAACCTGAAAAACGTAAAAATACGAAATGGTCATCGATGATAAAGTATATTTCTTGTCTTGGTCGTGGGATCTAGCTCTATCGGTATGTAGTCAATCATCAGCATAGCTACTAGTAGTGCATACATACTAAGGATACCGATGGCCTAACTAGGTAGGCCGAAGCGCGTAGGCATTCCTTATATCCTTTCATAATTTTTTTTTTTCTTTCGCCCGCCGCACCACTTACACGTGCTTTCAGTTGGTTCGCCAACACTGTCGCTCAGTAAACTGAATTCTTTCTTGATAGCCTAGCTGCTTATCTCATAACTGGACCGTTTTAAAAAGGCGTGAATGTGAGACAAGAGGGGGAAGTTACTTACATATCAACATAAGCATATCCACCATTGAATGGTTCAATGTAGGGTTGCTTAAGTGTTTCATTAGAAGCGCGCCACCAACAAAGCTTAATTGCGGCAATCTTAAGGCTTCAACTCTGCCCAGAGACACCGAAAGTGGCACTTTGACATCATCTGAATAAGGTAGAATACGACCTCAGATAGCACATGCAATCAGATAGGGAATTGAAAAGCCTAACCTAACATCTCATCTCAGCTCACCTCATCCAACCCCAAAATTCGTCGATCCCGCTTCTTTGTTTCGTTAACTTACTCCAAGTGCTCTGAGGCGCTGTGGGTTAGCCGGTAGTTTGAGTTGTTTGCACAAGAGTTTCTGTAGTCTGATGGTATGTAGGGACCCCTGCTAACTT
The DNA here is from genome assembly GCA_022578865.1 of Xylaria sp. FL0043. Taxonomy (NCBI): domain Eukaryota; kingdom Fungi; phylum Ascomycota; class Sordariomycetes; order Xylariales; family Xylariaceae; genus Xylaria; species Xylaria sp. FL0043. Next base: position 88,338 of record MU397275.1, read on the forward strand.
CTACGCCACTATAAGACCTAAATACACGACTTGTACAACGGAAGCGAGCGCTGTGGACCATTTTGAGGGCCAAAGCGAAGAATGGCGGCCAAGATCTTAGTCTGATATCATAGCAAACCGTAGGTAATTGTATAATTGGCTGAGTAGCGAGCTACGGACTCCGTATCGTCGGCGCCAAGATAGACAAACGCGCAAGCAGGGTATCGCAGCTAGCTAGGTACCTCTTAATAGCATCTCCAGGGGGCACCAGACCAAATGACCGAGTAACAAGTAGCTACACTGTCTGTTACAGCAAATTTGTGATCTTTTCTCTTCAGCTCGGTTTTCGTACCTGCTGCTCAGTAAGTCTCTGTGGAAATACCTATGTTAGCATGGGGAGAGGTAGAGAGCTTCAATGATGGTGCCGCTTATGGCGGGGTGCAAGCTATATACTTTACTACTAGTAAATTCCTTACCAGTTACAGTCTAGATAGCTCCTTGAATCAGATAAAGCTCTCTTGCTACTAGTAGGGCCTACCTGTCTACCTATTGTGAATAACATTGTGCAATTGTGCAAGAACTGCCAAGCATTGCACTTCCATGATGCCAGGCCTAGAGCTGTACGGCGCCTCGTGTTACCAGACGACATAGAAATCTACTTAGGTATTTATATGTCTAGGTGGTTGAGAAAGTGACAAAGATAGAGTCAGTTTCAGGTGCAAGTTAGGAAACTTTGTCATTACTAAATACAGAAGATATTTAAATACAAACTTAGGCAGGAGAGAGTGGGGGTGAAGAAAAAAAGATGCGTATAGGCAAATGTATTATAAGAATTGTTAGCAATGTCTTGCATTGCGACCCTGTTTTGCGCACTACCCATTCTCCCATTTCATAGTCCTTCAATGCTTCGATGTTTCCCCTGCGGTTTGCGAACAAGGGGCTAGCGTAGCTATATTGATACCACATACTTAGTACCATGCATGAGCGAAGGAGGACAAAAGGGGGCGCGCGGGTGAGAATCGTACATGCAGGGTGCTACAAGTTGGCCGTGGTGGTACTTTATTATTCCACTACAACGTGGGGTTGGGGTTCCATTGCGTGGTGGCAAGCCAGCGAGCCAGTTCAATGGAGTATGTAAGTACTATCAAATACCTACCTACGTACATACATCAATACAACATATATTGTTGCCAGTTAGCCAGCGAGAGATCAAAGAGGATGGAAATTCCTTAACAAGGCAGGACGTGTAGCAATAGATTGCGTACTGCGAGCACTGGCGCGAAACCGAGCGAGTCTCCGACATCCGAATGCTCGGTAATAAGTCAAGCAGACAACGACGACGACGGTTACCGGCCTTGTTGTGATTCCATTTTGTTATTTCTATTTATTTTCGTACATACTTACGTATGTCTTGTTCTATTTTGGCATTTCCCACCTTGCTCGCTGACCCCCTTTTTCAGCTTTTCCATTCTCACCCTCTCTCTCGGTCGGCGATAACCCGTTTTTACCATGGGTTTTGCATGATTCACCCCGAACCTACCTATATCGGGTTGGGAAGTTGGGGGCCGGAAAGGAAAAGCTATGGACTTATACAAAGTAGCGTAGTGTAAGAGAGGTCTTGGGAGGACAAGGGCAGGCAGTGAGGGAAAAAACTATTCCTACGAATGATATTCACATGCAATTTAAAATCAAGAAACACAACTTTAACCCCCCGTGCAAAGCCGACCACCCACGATCGTTGAGCCGATCCTGGTGAATATATACATACATCCAGCAATGCTTTAGAAAACTACCTAATTCAATTCTATTTTCACAACAAACTGGTCTCTGGGAGGGAAAAATCATTTGGCCAAATAACTCGACTACACCGAACTCGAATTAGTATTCGGGTGCATCCAGCCGCAAAACCTCCCAATACACTTACATACATGCATCCCTACCGCAGTACATATGTAGTTAGAAATATACACAGGTACTTAGGTTTTTAAACCACAATACTGTATGAACGTCCGGCAGGCATTTTGGCTGGGAACTATGGCCAAAATAAATCGGCCGAAACAGGAAAGAAAATGCGCGCAACTAGGTAACAAGCAGCTGCATTCATATGGGATTGTACTTTATGTGGAGTTTATGCTGCCACGACTTTGCGGAGACTCCAACTGGATTCAGAAACTTAGCTGTTGCAGAGGGTTACAGTACTAAGCAGCTTATGTGTGCTGAGCAGATACGCACAGCATAGAGGAGAACTTACTATACTGTGATACGCAAGGCTATGTGTGTCATGTCAGCTTGGACATATTTAAATGCGAAAGGATCATCAGAGAACGCAAGAACAGGCGATATGATTGATGCGTAAATATAGTTTCTCTAATCAGATTCGAAGAGATTCGACTATAGCCCAATATGCAATATATCGAAGAGCTCCTGCGAAACTCTCCGCACGACATCACAATCCTTTTTCCGACCTAGGGGATATTGAATATTCATGCGTGGGCAAGTTAGAAATATGGACATCGCAATGGAGAAATTGTGCAGAAGGTGACTAGAAGAATTGGAAACTCTTGTATGGAGTATATGGCAGCCCCCCTCCGAGACTCCAAAACACCGCCGGCTGCCCGACCCATCTCTTCACCATAGTGTGTCTTCTTGGTGTACGAAAAACCCAAGTTATCTTTGCGCCCTAGATGCCGCTTTTTTATTTTTCATTCGTACGCCGTTCGCCACGTGGTAAACTGGTTGATGTTCAAAAAGCAAGCAATACAGAGATGAGACGGAATAGAGTGTATAGACACGGCAGACTTTTCTTCAACAATATGGGAGACGGGGTCCGAGGAGTTATGCACCGCCGAGTTCGTCGCAATCAGTCGGTAATTTTGATACAGTGCATGTGAGTCAAATATAAATGAGTTGCTGTCGTGGTATCGTTTCAGTTGTGCGTGAGCTCGCAGCGTCACCGCCTACTTGTACTAGGCTCTTATAAAATGACGCATTTGCTTCCGCTACCTCGGCCGCGAGGTCTCCTTGTTCCGGTCTCACGGGTTGGTGGAAATGGATCCCCGTTGGGAGGGCGGGTGCGCTGCGCCGGTGGCCGTGACGCAGCTTCTCGTTGCCTGCGCAGTATTCTGACGACATCATAAAAAGCTTTCTCAACATTGATGCAGTTTTTTGCCGAAGCCTCCACGAACTCGCAGCCCAGCTCTCTCGCCAAGGCATGACCTTCTTGTGTAGATACTTCTCTTTCTGTTACGCGATCGCTCTTGTTGCCAACTAGCATGATGGGCACGGAGCTTGCAGGGACAGCAGCAGCTATTGGTGAGCCGGGGTACGTCGTCGGGGATGACTGGCATGACTCCTTTACCCGTTGAATTTGATGATGGAATCGCTTGATTCTGGTAAAAGACGATCGCGAGGAGATGCTGTAGACAAGGACGAATCCCTCGCCATCGCGAATCCACTGGTCTCTCAGCGCCGTATATTCTTCCTGTCCAGCTGTGTCTAGCACTTCAAGCATGCACGCTGAACCATCTATCACGACCTGTTTGCGGTAGGAGTCTTCGATTGTCGGATCATACTAATACTAGACGTCAGCGCCTTCCTACTGCGCGAACGATGCAGGGTCTGAAAGGTGAGGGCATCGTGGCGCCGGTCGCCACTGATTTCAAGCTGGGAATATATACGTACAGTTTCGACAAAGTGTTGTAAACATAATTGAATCGTCAGGGCCGTCTTGCCCACACCACCGTCACCAAGCACCACCAGCCTGTATAGCACCATTCGCGGCGTCATCGTGGATTAGAAAAGAAGTCGGCGGGACACCGAGCGATAGGCGAAGGTATGCGGGCCAAAGGAGTATTAACTAATAGCTATAGGGAGGATTTTGCAAAGATAAGATCGATGAGGATGAAGTGGCGGGTTGTAGCAGTTCAAGTTTCGCAAAGGCTAGGCAATGAGACGGAAGAATGATGTAAGCCGCTTTTTGCACTCGGTTCGGTTCGATTTAATAAGCAGGAAAACGGTAGAAGACCGGGGCGTCGTGACCGGCTAATGAAATAAATAAAATAAATAAATAGTAACAGCCGCAGTAGCAGCGGCAACAGCAACGACGGTAATAGTAAAGAACAATCGCAGCGGTGGTGGCGGCGTCGGCGGCGGGCAGCAACAACAGCAGCAGCAGCAGTAACAACAACAGCTATAGCGAGTGTCTCGGGACACGGCGTGGGTGTTGGAGAGAGCGAAGGCAATTGAGTGGTTGAGTGGTGAAATGAGGAGGAGAAGAGGAGGGTCAAGGCTTCAAGGTCCAAGGTTGTTTTGTGGATTGTGGAGAATGCCTTGGGGCGGGTCGGGTCTTTGCAAGGTCTGACTTGAGCTTTTCTTTTCCCTCAGTCCTCCGCCAGGCGGGTTCGAGCAGTCTGGGCTCGCTGACTGGCAGTGCATAGCAGCACCTGTTCCGCCTGTAGCTAGCGGTGTTTGTACCTTAGGTAGGTACTTACCTAAAGGTGGGCAGTTATAGCGTGTACCTACATAAGGTAGCGCTGGGCACTTAGCTTTAGCATATGGTAGGTCGACAGGTCAGCGGGGGCATTGGCGCAGCGTAGCTCTCTCTACCTTTACTACATAAAGTTGGAGAGCTCTTACACTAGACCACAAGTATATTCCATACCTAGTTCAAATTGTCTATCCTCCTATCACTTACCAACACTAGTACTCTGTGCGAAGGACGACACTTAAGTATCACTACTACTACCACTGCTACTACCTACCTGAGTAAAGTAGTACAAACCAAAAGGCACCTAAGCCTAGCGTTGGCACAACCCAAGCAAAGCACTTATATCGGCACGTTCAGCGAACAGCTATGCCATCTAATGTTGCCGCCTATCTTCCAGGCGTACTAGCATAGCTCCCTCGCGCGCTAGGCTCGTCTGGAACGAGCGCGAAAGTAAGAGCACAGACAAATAATCAGCAGGGCTGACACCAACGAGGTGTTACTGTTTTATGTCTTGCGGTTGATGCCGGTAGAAGTCGTTCTGTCGCGTCGCAGAGGCAATAGGTTATTGTCGGGGAAAGAAAGAGACGGTAGCGCTCTACACCTGCACTACTGTAGCTAGTGTAAGTGGGATGGACGATCAAAGCTGCTCTGGGAGCTATTGCGACGAACTAGTCGATACGCCCAGAGTCAGGACACTTGAGGTACTACTGTGGTGTTCTGCGCTACTCGGGACGAGCAGTTGGCACGGGCTGACCCAAGATAAGGAGACGAGCTACCTGCGTAGGTAGACCTAGATCAAGCAAGCGGATGGGGAGTGGTAACGGACGCACCAAGCTGCGTACGCATAAAAGATACGTAGCAGATTGGTGTGTGTAATGGGGGTGGGAGGACCTGCACAAGGATAATGGCAAGGCGGAGGTGGAGGAGCCGAAGGATTAGAAGAATTTTTCCTCCCGCTGTTTTCATACCTACGCATAGGGCACGTCGCCCGTCGACCTGCTGTAGTGTATGTACGTAGTGGAAGAGGAGAGGTAGGGGTTCTTTCTAGGCGAGGGGATCTTGGTGTTGGGACATGCAGAGCGAACAAAACGGCGGACTGGGGGAGGCAGGTTGATGACAACGCCTTACACACAGATGTAACATAGGTGTGGTGATACTTAGATAAAACTTGTCAGCATAGCATTCATCGATATCATCATGCTGCCTCTCCATGCTACACCGTAAGTAAATCTAGGCCTATCTGGATTCTGCCTGGACAGATGGGCCCTCGACCATCGTCAAGTTCAAAGAGAAACCACCCAATCGGTTATCAAGCAAGAGCTTCGCAGTATTGCTTGGCCAGAGATGGCGTATCGAATTCGCACAAATGATGGAGACATATACATGCCCTACGTGCCATCTTTGATTGTCCACACAACACCAAGCTCATATTCAATAAACATCATATGTATAATCCACAGTCGATTCCCGAAGCACAAGAACATATTATCTCGACTACCTGCACACGTACGCTGAAATTTTCCTCCGCAAGACAACCGCGGAATATTTGGGGGTAAATACCTTTTTTTTTTTTTTTTTTTTTTACCCTTTTTTTTTTTTTTTTTTTTTTTTTTTTTTTTTTTTTTCCTCTCCGGACAGGGGAGGAAAGGCTCGTTACTAGGTTCGGCAACACGGCCACTTGATTACTTTTGAAGTGCCCTGCCCTACCCACCTCGACGCAGTGTACGAGCTGCTCAGGTACGGCAGTGAATAGAGTGAAGGTTGGATTAACAGCATTCCATTGGACGTGGCGGTCTCTGCTGGCGCTTCTCCATACCCTTAGTGTAGTGTAAGTAGTAAAATACAATATAACAATAGCACATATGTAAGAGTTCTTCGATATTCCAAAACGCCCTGTACACTACACAGCTATAAGCACTACTACCGCGTAGGCTAGCATTCGGGTATCTGTGGGTAACTTTGAACCGAGAACCGCTCAGGCTCAGCATCGGCGAGACCATGGGGTGCCATAAAGCAACGACCAAGAGACCTACCTGTTACTCACCTATCCCATTGTCGCTGGTAGGTAATCAAGCAGGCGTTCAGCCGGTAACGCTTTCCGTTACATACTTACCTACTAGGTTAGGTAGGAACCAGATATACCGTGTATACTATATCCACCTCTTACTCAACATGCCCACCTATTAAGGTAGGCACCAACGTCATAGCAGTATCCGCACAGCGTACCTGCTATATATGTAGTCGTGTAAGTGTAGTTGATCCTTCACGTCTGTGCTGACAGTTTTTCTTCCGAGATTCTGCACAGTAATCACATTAATGGCCTCACACCAATAGATAGCCCACGCCACTTGTCTCCCTTTCGCCTTTTACCCCCCCTCTGTTATGCCTTTCCGCCGTCAAGTAAGAATCTACACCGCATGCATGCTCAAGATGGGGGGCACAGATGCAGAGCACGAGAGAAGGCCTGCACACTACCTCGACTACTACTTACACACCGACCCGGCACCACCGAGATGCCCTCAGCACTAGATGGGGCCTACTGGAGTCTGTGTGCGACTGTACTTTCCCATCTCGTTCTGTCTTGACAATGGCGATGCTCCCTCTGATTTGCCAGTCTGCATCTCCTTGACCGCAGCCGCCCAATGATTCCCACACGCGCTCCTTGGGGGGCGTCGTGGTCACCGTGGAGGTGGTTTTTTGACTAATGCGAATTTATCCCCAGCTAGGTGCGATATTGCGTTGAATACCTTGGATCCCTATACTGCATAGGCGGTCTTCGCAAGTCTTGATTCTCCTGTTATCCTTCTCTTCTTAAAACGCCAGATATAGTGTCCACCACCGAGATCGATCTCCTTTGCCCTCGCCTCCACCGTTGTGCTAGATCTCTCTCCCGACAATTTGGTACTTGTCTCACCCTGCTTCAGTGCAAACCCCCATCTATCTTCTAGAACGGCTGGAGGACCGCACGCGTTTCACATCCACGCAGAGGAAGCAGCCGGCAGCCAGCACAAACCTAAGAGACACACCCCCTTTTCAACTTAGGACTTATGCCCACCCCTTGCCAAGACTTGCTCGACCCTCGCTTGGTCTTTGCGATTGACTCGGCGGCAAGTTTACTCCTATGTATAGCTCGTAAGGAATGGTTCGCAAGCGGATACGAAACCTTCATATATATCTACACTATACCTTTTTTTTTTTTTTTTGGCTATACAACGTTATTTGTAGTATATCTGTTGTGACGGCGGCGCTTAGCCTACTGCCAACCTGTTGCGCGAAACATGATGGTGGGCGGGGCACGCAGCCTCACCAATTCATCAGAGTCCTGCTCCGGGCAGATGGCAAAGGCCATGGCTAGGTTCCTACTAACGATACGCGTAGTACTTTTAATGGCTCCAGCCGCTGTATAACCTCTGCGCCTTTGCCGCTCTGCCGATGCCGTTTGCAATATGCTTACTTTAGCGCTCAATGCTCGGCCTATCAAGATGGGGGACAGCCAGCGTGGCCGTCAACACTGAAATCCGCGGCGACTGGATCAGACTATTGATCAGCTGCGTCAGGTACCGACAAGAGCCTCATGGTGGCTTAAGTTGCAAAGCTGAGCAGCGAGCGAGGGTGTTATCTCGGCTTGCACCCACGTCTCCCCGCTCTGCAGAACGGTACGGGAAGCAGGTAATGCACTAGTGTCTCTGTCCAGGACCAAGCACGCCACATTGAGTCGTACTCGAAGATATATCTACTAGCCGAGCCCAAGATCGTTACAGTGCAGTCGCCACGATGTCGCGTCAGTCCAGACCCGTTCAGACCTCACGTAAGGCCGCCACGCCCTGTTATGTTCATAGTGGCTTCCGAGAGGGGCTCATAATATCAGATACGCGCCGCTCTCGCTTTGACTAGACACCACCTCGTTTTCTTATCTCGCCCCCTTGGTAGGAGTCGCGGAACAGCCTGTATTCTACGTCTACCAAATGGCCGGACGCTGCTATTCAATCAGGTACCAGCAGGGAGAGCGAAGTCCCTGGCTTTATGATATACCCAGCCGTCGAGCCAGCTCGATAAATCCTTCTTCTCCTTGAGAAATCCACTAATAAAAACCATTAGCTCTAAAACGGCTGAGAGGGTGGATGGTATTCATGCATGTAGGGTATCTCCCAGGAACCGGGCTACTGTTGCTTCAGACGACGGCAGGGGGGACAAAAACACTGAAATCATCTTACCAAGTCAACCCAGCCCTGTGCATCCTGCCAACGGCTATCTTCACTAATGAGATTCAGTAATAGGTTACTCACGGATCGAGCTTGGCGAACAAGCGGGCCTATCAGAAATGCCGTTCTACTTACTGCGACCACGCCTCCTCGCGATCTCGTTCGACGTAAATTGTCCGCAGCCCGTTCGCCCTAGCTGCGTGAAGGTCGCCAAGGTGCGCGGCAACCATTGCTACCTCATTGGGCGCGCAGTCAAGGGCGTCGACCGCGCCCCGGTATGTAGACGGATGCGGCTATCCGCAGCGGGCCAGTCAGTCACGCTCTTAGGGCTGGATGGCCAGGGGGTATCCGTAACAAGGGCCTTCTTACCTTGTAGGCACCGAAGTCCGCAGTTGATATAATGCGCCTAAATCCAAGAGAACCGTACCTATTGAGATCGTCTAACAGGGAGCGGTTCCCATTGGAAAGTGTCGCCGTGACGTATCTTGTCCCGAGCTTCTGGATACCCAGAGCTGAGTCGTTCCATGGCCTCAGGTAGTGCCAGATGAGACTTAGCGAGCGTACCTCTTCCTCTGCGTACACGCCTTCCAAATCCCACTTCTGTAGCAGTTCCTTGAGGCTCACATAATGATGGGTATCGATGTCTCTCCATTCTGTCTCCCCAGGTACAAAGGTCCAAGTAAATTCGCCATACGAATCTCTCCATTCTTGCCCAAAAGTGCCCCAGTCTCCGTCCGAAATGCCTCTTAGACGCAATTGAAGCGGCTCGGGAAGTTCTTCAAAGACTGGTGATGCGATCTTATCTCGGGCTCTCCTGATGAGTTCGTCGTGAACTGTTGACCGCCAGTCCACGACAGTACCAAAGACGTCAAACGTCAGGGCCTTGATATCCCTCAGCGCCTCTACAGATGGCGACATGATTGAGGGAGCGTGTAGACTTTTTTCGAAACGCCCAAGTCCTTAGGAAGTGTCCGCACTCATCTCTCGTTTAAGTAGCCTCAAAGGTGCGTCGCTCGGTATTATGTCGGCCATGATGCCCGAATAGTGCAGTTATGGTTTCCCCGCAACCAGCCTCGCGTGAGTAATGACACATCTCCGTTCGAGCGTTCTGGTGCTGCGGCAGACTCAACAGCAGTGAAGAATCGCGCTAATGACGGGCGTGGAAGAGCTTCGAGTTTCTTTACACCATCCGGCTTCTTGCTTCTTCCTTCCTTTCTTTCTTTCTTTCTGGCTATGATCCATATCTTGCGCATCTACAGGAGGACGTCACCTCGTACTCACTGGTTATATCGCACCTCCCACTGACTGAGCAGCAAAAGGCTACTTGCATTGATGACTGCTGGGGTGGCACCTGGCCAGATCTATCTAATCGCGGGATTTGATGTCGGGGTCATCGGTGTACGTGCCTCAACGATCCAGCATATTAATCCCGTACTCCGCATCTACAGAGGCCTGAGACATACGACCCCCACATACCGCCGTACATGAATCGACCGCAATGCAAAGAGGTCCTACCGACCTGCCAATCATAATGCCCCCCCAGGATTCTAGGATCCGATATCAGATCAGACGTCACCGGGCTCTAGTGCTACGTCGAATCTGTGCTGTGCCCCGCCTTTCTTTGCCTTCATACTCTAGACACAGAGAAACCTCACTCATATTCATCAGCTGCTAAATGAAAAGAAGGGGGAAGAAAAGCGGCAACAAAAAGAGGGAAAGCAGCATTGTACAGCGGTAAGTCTGGCGAAATAGGCAAGTCTCAACATATACCGTTACCGTTTTCTGCTTCCCTGAGCAACGGTTGGATTGCTGACCCGAGCTCCCCCTCCTCTGCCGGATCCTGACACTCCTGCTATCCTTATGCTCATGATTTCTTTTCTTCATATGTCTGCCTACCTATCAGGCCTGGAGGGACATCCAGAGACAGTGAGAGAGAAAGTGTTATGGGGTTAATAGATACTCGTGCCGACTCGACGGGTCGCAAGAGGTGTTACACACTAGACGAACCGGGCAACATCTTTTTTTTTTCTACTGAATTGTGCTTATCATTCGTTCTTTTTCATTTACTCAGTTACCTATCTCTACTGTCTCTACCTAGAGGGAAGGCGAATGGACTGCATCGGCAAGCCTCACAGGCTGCTTGATTTATTTTCTTATCATGAGTTGCGCACTTACCTACATGCCACGCAGGGAAAAGATGTAGCGAGTAGGTAACGTGTAGCTCACTTGAAGATACGTTACATGCAAGGCGCTCTTTGTCCAACCCGTCATCCTTCTGCCTACCCTGCCCTGCCCTGCCCGCCTATCTCATTCATGTAAACTGGTCATATCAGGCGACGGTCGCCCACACCGGTAAACGGGGCGATCGATTATGGGCTACCGGGAGTATATCTCATATGTATGGTGATAATCAATCCATAGCAGTCAAGATATGTTATTCCATTTGATGTTGACCGTAGGTAGTAAGGAAAGAGAAAGAGAGAAAGCAACAAAACGACTCCCGAATCGGTCAGCAAACATCTCTCTCTGTCTCAGCTACCTACTCTCACCATTCCAGCCATTTATCGATTAAGCATTTAATCAACCTTTAGCGTTACCTTCGCTTCGCACTACCCGACTCGTCCATGTTCAGCAGAAGGTTAGAGTCGAGGGAAGAGATCATACACTGCTAGGGATGGCGTGTCTTACACCAAGTAGGTAGGACTTACCCTTTACTCGCTTTACTGTATGTACGTATGTCTGTTTGTTCATTTGTGCATTCGTTCATGAGTGCTGGTAGGAGAATGGACCGGACGAGGCGGGCGTCTGTCCTGTGATCTTTCTTGAAGGAAAGGCATTGCGGGGGGAAGCAGGCTACAGACGGGTATCTTCCTCCCGGGGCCGAACCGAACCGAACCGAACCAGTCGCGGCGCGGAAGAACCATGCATCTCATTTGGGAGTGAGTGCTTCTTGTACGTGCTTAGATACTGAGTATCTGCATCTGCATCTTAAATATCTTAGGTAGCAGTGATGTATGCGTACTACATACTGTAGTATGTGCGAGCGGGCGTGCGTGCGTTCGTATGTGCATATATCTACGCAGCATCTATCTATCTATCTATCTACGGGATGAAGAATGTATCTCTCGTGTCTCCCCGGTAGATGGTAGGTATACGATTGGTTGATTGCTTTACCCCTGAATAACCTTAGGCAGAGAGGTACCTACCTACTTACATGATTTATAGTAATCGGATCTATAAGTCGGCGTCCTCGTCTCGAGCAAGATGGATGCCAGCCAACCGGCCAATGTTCTTACAATACATTCTGCATGCACGCTTTGCTTGCTTGCTTTTAGCATCAAGCAATGCTACTTACTTACCCTGCCCTGCCGTATACTACAGTATATAGGTACTCTACTCTACTCCAGCTAAGTAGGAAGTCCTATCCTCCCTCCATCAAATAGGCGAGTAGGTAAGTAGGTAAATATGTACTGATCAAGGAAACCCAAGCCGAAACCGAGAGCAGGATTCAAGCCTTGCCCTGTCGTGGCGGTCTCATTCCGCGGTCTGTGAAATGCAGGGACGCTTGGGGGTCATATACAATATGCTGGCTGCTTTACTTACTTACTTACTTACTTACTTACTTACTTACTTACTTACTTACTTACTTACTTACTTACTTACTTACTTACTTACTTACTTACTTACTTACCTGCTTGCTTGCTCGCTTGCCTACTGTACTGGTTATGATTCTTTCTCCTAGGTCATATGTACCACCGATATGAAGTGATAAGTAGGTAACGTTAGTAAGTAAGTAGCTGCTAAGTAATTAAATAGGCATATTCCAACAATACATCAACATCGGCGTTCAAAGATACACCATGACAATTACGGTTTCATAATTATATAACATATAGACGACCTACCTACCTACCTACCAAATACGTCGATGCAATTCTTAGCCGTTACCTGTACTCTTAAATAATTAAACCAAACCTACATGCTCAAATCTACCCAATCCCTTCATCAGCCAGTCCTGCCGGTGGTGCACCTTCTTCAAGCGCTTGGAAATCATGATCCAGAGTGCATATAAATAGATGAATGGATAGGTAGATGAATAGATAAATAGATAGATAGATGGATAGACGGATGTATGCACGGCTTCTTCAGTGTCTCTTTCATACACACAACGTTGTTGAATGAATAGATAGATAGACGGGCGCCTTTTTTTTTTTTTTTTTTTGAGTCGTCCGTTTCCCTCTATTCTCTTCTTCGCCTTCCCTACGGCTCTTGGCTTCAGTTTGAAACTTCCTTACCTTGCCTTGCCCGGTTATCCTAAATGAGCAAAAGCGAATAAACACATAGCACTGAAAAAAGATCGAACCTAACTCGCTATTTGCTCAGTCAGTAGGTACCCTAGGTGCCTGATTAACTTGACATGCCAGCGAGCAGATCTTATGCGTTTTTCAGCGACAGGCTACGAAGTGTGAAGCAAGGTTAACTGTAGTCACACAGTTCAAAAACAGCATCTTCTCTGTATCATAACACTGACACCAGTTAGAAAATGCTGAACACGCCCATGTGCGATGGGCGAAAGGCTAGAATAATGCAACAACACGACACCTAAACTGATTCGAGCACGGTGAAGTGCGCTGTTATTTATCCGAATTCTTTTTGTATGGCTTGTATTGCGTCGTCTATGGTATCTAGTCTGGCGCTATTGCTACGATTTCCAGTCAGAGCAGGACAGCTCACAGGGTTATATAGAAGCGGCAAGTTAGCTTGATTTCTGGTTCCGGTTAAATTACTCGAGCTTGTTTTGTATGGCTTGTGATTCCCTTAAAGCCTTGAATTTAGCGACCGCGTCATCCAATGATAGGACAACCTGTTCGTTACTTTGCGCCTTCTCTGCAGAGTCTCTGCTTCTGATAGTAACAGTGCGATCGGTCATTTCCTTCGCACCAAGGACCCTGAGAGAAATTTGTCAGTATCAAAGGTTTGAGTATACTCTTAAAAGATTGTGTTTGCTTACAGTATGAAGTTGTACTGGAGGAGCTGTGCACTTCGGATTTTCTTATTCAAAGTGTTTGCGCTGAGATCTATATCGGCGTGGAACTCGTTCATACGCAGAAGAGTCTGCACCTCCTTGACGTAGTCGTAGGCACTGACCATAACGGGAATGACCATTACTTGGCGTGGACTAATCCAGAAGGGCCACTTTCCACCGAAATGCTCCGTGAGAATACCGATGAAGCGCTCAAAACTGCCATAAATCGCTCGGTGAATAATGACGGGACGAACATGGCCTTGCCGAGGGCCGCTTTCTCCATCGGGAGCAGAGGTAACGGCTGATTCGTCAGCTGTCTGATATGACAGATCAAACCGCTCTGGTAGTTGGAAGTCTAGTTGAATGGTCGCGCACTGAGAAACATTAGCATGGAAGCTGTGCGAGTAGGGCAAGGCGGCCATACCTGGAAATCACGGCCAAGTGCGTCGGTAATGGTGATGTCGACCTTTGGGCCATAAAATGCGCCATCGCCAGGATTTAATTCCCAAGGCACTGTGTTCTGGCAGAACTTATCGAGAGCTGACGACAGCGTTTTCTCGGCCTTATCCCACGTTTCTATGCTGCCGAGGAATTTCTCAGGTCGTGTTGACAATTTCAGCTTGAAGGAGAAATCAAGTTTGCCATAAACACTTCGGAGGAAATCGAACACCCCCGCCATCTCGTCACCCACCTTTCTCGGGTTAGATAATCTATCATGTATCTATGGAACAGAGTGGCGGGCTTACCTGGTCTTCCGTACAGAAAATGTGCGAATCATCTTGCACAAAACGTCGTACACGTGTCAATCCACTCAAAGCACCGGACGCCTCGTTTCGGTGAAGGACTGTAGATTACATCAATCAGTCGTCGTGTAACACAATGTAAAACTAAAGGTCCATGACAGAGTCGCCCTTACCACCAAACTCAGCCATGCGAATAGGTAGTTCCCTATAGTTACGAGCACGAGATCCGAAAATAAGACAGTGGCCCGGGCAATTCATCGGTTTCAAAGCCCAAATATCTTTCTCCACTTCGAAGGTGAACATATCCTCATGGTAATCTGGCGAGACGGTAAGTTTGTTGCCGTTTTGTATACGCAGTATTGTACGACTTACGCTCCCAGTGGCCAGACTTCTTCCACAGGGCCGAATTGAACATATTGGGAGAGTGGACCTCTTGATACCCGCGCCTCCAGTACTCTTTCCGTATGAAGCTCTGCAGGGTATTATATATTACAGTGCCGTGAGGGAGCATGAATGCCGAGCCTGGTGACATGTCGTGGAATAAGAACAGCTCTTGATCTTTTCCGATCCTTCTATGGTCTCTCTTGGCAGCTTCTTCGAGGAATTTGAGGTGCTCAGCAAGCTGCTTCTTGTCCGGGAAGGATATTCCATAGACACGCTGGAGGGAATCGTTGGCAGGGTCGCCAAGGAAGTACGATGCCGAGAGCTTAAGAATGCCAAAGGCCTTGATCTTGCCCGTGTCTGGGACGTGGGGGCCGCGGCAAAGGTCGATCAGGGGACCGCATCGGTAGACGGTGGTAGAAGTGCCATCGGGGATCTTGTCGCCAATGATATGCTGCTTGTATTTGTTGGACTTGAACATCTCCAGCAGTTGCTCCTTTGTAACGGTTAGCCTTTGAAACGGCTGCTTCTCGTTGATGATGGAGGTGGCTAAGCTCGTCAAGGGGTCGACATCTTCGGTGGAGCTGACGGCACGGTTTTTGGGGAGTGCCATCTCGTAGTAGAAGCCTGAGACGTGCTATGGTCAGTCGACGCGTACTGTATTCCTACCCGCTGAACAATTAAGGGTAAATTGGCGTACCGTTTGTCGTGGGTGGGCCGACGGCCAGGTGTGCGCCAAACCTCCTTTCTGCTGCTTCTCCGAGGATATGGGCACTCGAGTGCCAGAACACCTTTTTGCCTTCATCGGATGTGAAATCGAAGAAGGCGAGGGTCGCATCACTCTCCAGTGGGCGAGTGATATCCCAAAGTTCGTCGTTGACCTTCGCGACGACGGTGCGCTCAGCCAGGCTCTTGCTGATACCTCGCGCGATCTCGAAGGGTGTGGTCTCCCAGGACGTGCCGACGTGGACCTTGCCGTCGGGCAGGGTGATGTTGATTGGCTCGCGCGGCTTCTGAGCATACTGTTGCTGCTGCTCGTTCCACAGCTTGTCGAAGAGGGAGATGCGATGTTCCAGGAAAGACGGTGCCGGGCGAAGCTCGAGCTCGACAGCAGCGCCGCCTTTGGCGGGCTTGGACTTGGGCTGCTTGGCCTCCTTGGGCTTGGCCTCCTTGGAAGACATCTTTTTGACTGGTCCTGTCCTGCGAAGGCACGGGATATCGTCTCGATCGGCAATTGCCTGGGTTGAGAGTCGCAATCGGCCTGGGGAATCTTGCACGCTTCACTGCTATGTAGTTTAACAGAAACCGAAACGAATTATCTGGCAATCGATGGTGGGGTGAGTTGACTAGCTGAGGGGCAAGGCACGCTACTAACTGCAGGCGGGCTTCCAACTTCTCTTATCTGGCTGATATGACTCAGGCATGAGTGGCTCGAGCGCCGTTGTCGCTCGGAGGTTACGCCAACCACTACCATACAGCATCTGCTACAAGGCTATGTATAGCCCCAAATTGGAGTCACTTTGACACAGCTGACTAGAACTTTAAGAACAACTATTTAAATCCATCGATGAGAAAATTTGATGGGTTCGGAAAGTGACACTTTCTCTGACTCTGCTGACTCATGGCATTTGAACGGGGCCAACCTATACAACACCTCAGGTGAGATTTTCGATGCAGTCATAACTCGAGAAGCAACAGCAATGCACAACTGTGATCGCGATATATTGCTTGTGGTCAAAGTATTACCTCAATTTCGAAAAGATGTTATAGGTTGAAAAAGATTTAATATTGGCGTTCAAGTATCTTCAGATTACTTACATAAAGTGCCCTGCGTGTGCCTTGTTACGAGAAGATAAACTTAGACTGTTCTACTAACATGCTTGAGACACTCACGTGATTACGATGCTTGGTTCCCAGAGAAGTTTCAATAGACTCGTCGAGATCGTTAATTGAATCACATCGTTGAGCTCTTCAATGCGTACTTCGCCGAGAGGTTGCAGGCTCCTTAAAGTCTCTTCCTTCAAGAATGTGTTGAGACTGATTGGGCCTTCTATAGACCAGTTCCGAGACTCTTCTAATAACTGGAATGGAGGTGGTATCTAAATCCTAAGTCGAATTATGATATATTGTATAATAACAATCCTAGCCTTGGCTAACGTACAGCACAACTTTAGTGGATTAGGAGACATGGCCGTCTTATCCTCATTTATGGCCTCACGCAGGTACTCATTAAACCGCCGAATTAAGCGAACAGAATTGTCTCGCAATTCACATCTAACAACAACCTACCTACTACCAACATCCTTCCTCTCTTACTACTCTTCACTTCAACATGTAATAGTAATTAACACTGATTAACCCCATCCTCAAACACCTCCCGATCCCACGCACCAGCAACCCGCTCCTCATTCCCTTCCAGTGAACAGCACCTATACGCGAGGGAGCTCTACAGATACCGCCAACCCTTGCAAACCAACCCGGTGAGCGAATCCCATTTTGCAGAACCGCCTGCATCTCAGGTGTCAGGTGCATGTGTCCCATCTAACAAACAAATTAATCGACTTATCAATCAAATCGCATCCTGTATCCCGTAACACCATTAGAGCAATCACAAAAAAGGTGAGAGGGTGTCTGGGGAGGATGGGATGGCTAGATAATAAATAAAGAGTAAAACAAATAACAACAACCCCCGTATGCAAGTTTGCGGCGTCTATAATGATCAAACTAAGTTAGCATCTACGGTAGTATGCGCCGGAGTGCGTGGAAAACTAAACCTATAGGTTTTATAACTAAGGAGATGCATAGTAATTAAGCACTGCAGGCATATTGCTTGCTACAGGTGAAGCAAGCAAACAATGCTATACAGCGCCGTTAACTGATCAAGCCGAGTTGTCGGGTTATCATAGAAGAGAGAAAACAGACTGAGCTACTTACTACATCAATTGCTGTTCTCCTCACGCTGAAAACCTAATAAAATTGCTGAAAACAGTTCAAAATCTGAAGGCAAGGCAAGAGCAAGGCATGAATGACAGGCATTAACATGGCACCATGCAAGTATGTCGTATGTACAAGCTGAAATTCGCTGTAGAATCTACAGGCACTAGTCGCGAAAACAGGTGCGGTAGGCTACGCTACGCCTCTGGAAATACCTGTGTATACATACAAAATCGTCTCATAGGGAGACATGTTCAGTAAAGTAGCCAAAGCACCACCCAATCGATAAGAGATGGTGAAGTCAATCGAGCCCTGGTTCTCGCTGCTCATGCAACCCAAGCACTCATCAAAGCTGAGATAACCAAGGAGCTTGAAACTGAGCGTTTCAATGTGGCTAGTTGCGTCAAGGGTTCGCCTAAAGAAAACAAAAGGGTAATTGTAACAGAACGCCAAATAAATCTAGCTTAACCGAGACGAGTCGACCCAAAAAACAGAAAAGAATGCGACCGACATTCTTTTCTCCAGGTGTAATCGCGGATCGTCGAAAAGTAACAGATAAATAGGAAGATCAGGAGAGAAAAACAATAATCCAGTCCAACCAGTGCTCCTCGCGTACCCCATATCTCATCAAGATATATTTCATAGGATAACACTATGTCTAGTAGGGAATCCTTTTATTCGCGCAACGCATTTTCGTCGCCAAACGGGCTACTGTTTCTGGCAGCGTTTGAGGAATGCCGGTAAGGGTCGATTTGTGAAGCACGCCTTGTCGACTCTTCAATCACAGCGCTAAGTGAACTGTTCCTCCTTGTGGTATTCTTCCCTGTAGGGCTTTTCTCCGCAGGGGGGTCTGAAAAGGGACCTTGATCGCTAGTCGGCGTGTCATCCTCAATCAGAGTCACAGCAACTGACTCGCGCTCATTACCCGGTGTAGTAGCTTCACTACGCGCGAGAACCTGAGGCCCAGGACTCTCAAGCTCCGCAATCGTTGGTGTCGCCGAACTGGACGATGATTTGGACGAAGAGGCTTTGATATCGACGGTTTTAGGTCCGGTACCGACACGCACAACCTGCGGCCGTACCGAGGTGGCAGTTGACGCACTCGCATTCTTGAAAAAGGTCGAGCCAATACTGAAAGCAGGAGACGGGGGAGGCCTGTCATATTTCTCGTAGTTCACGGAAGGGACTGGGGGCGCCGAGTCGTCACTGTTGGTACTGGCAGCGCGTGATTTGACGCTGACAAGGGATGGTTTCAGGAAGTTGCCTTTCTGTGCTGGCACGGGCGACACAACGACGTTCTTTCCATAGATAGTAGAAGCCACGCTGGAACGAGGAGCATACGATGTGCGAGCATAGGATGTTCGGTCGGTATAATTTGAGATACCAGAATATGTTGAGTCGCGAAGATCGCCTGGTACAAAGAAATGTTGATCCTCGTAAGGAGACGAAGTGGCGCTTTCGGCATGGGCGATAGGAATTGGGGGTACGGGTGGGACTAGTAGCGTAGGTGAGGTTGGTGTTGCTCGGTTGGTGACGCCCGGGATGTAGGCTATTTGGATAATATTCGAGGCTCGAGTCAAGACGGTCGAGGCAATAGAATGTACTGTGTGCGTCGACTCTCTCTGTGATCGCCTTGAGGCGAAATCGTTATCCATACGTTCCTTCGTCCCTTCACCTTCTCCTTGCCACTGCTCGGCATAGCTGCCTCTCTTGTTCTTAATGCAGAACCTCCACAACAAGTATGTTAGAGCCGCAATTAAGACTAGACCACCAATCACACCACCAGCAATTGCTCCAGCGTTAGGCCCCGAGTTACTGCTGGATGCGGCTTTGGTAGGGTCTGCTTGGCATACAGTATGCGAACACATATCACAAGTCTGATAATTCACAACACAGCTCTGGCCGGAAGGGCATGTTGGGCAGTCGGGAGGTGTGTCTGGACATAGAACACATCCTTGTTGGCGCTTGAGTAAAGAGGAGCTAACGTCTTCGTCTGAACGTCACGGTTAGTTGGGCATCCTGCGACGTAGGAGTGGCAGAACTCACCGACTGCGAAGCCAACGAAACCGGGTATTCCTGCCATATTCGATGATATACTTGAATAAACTTCTAAGCAGGCAATGAATTATATTTGATGGCGTTTGCAATCGATTATAGCTTTGTGACAGATCAACAATCTGGAAAGAGGCTTGGCGATTGGCGTGCGCGCTGCAGATCTTGTCAATTTAGGGGGCGGACCGTTGTTCCAGTCTCACTTGACAAGAGCGAGTGAAATCGGGCAATTGTAGGTATATTTCCAGCGTAATATCTTCGATTCCAAGCGAAAGCGATATATGCGGAATGGTACGGGATGTAGATGTCGTGAGGTAGGGTCAGGAAAGGATGAGCAATGAAGGATTTGATCAAACGAGTGACAAAGAGACTAGCTCAGAGAAACGAAACGAAATGAGTTAAGACAACAATAATAATATAGCGATTGCCGGTTGCGCGCAATCTAGAACGACATGAGGAACATCAAGTATCCGCGGGACGTGGAGGGCGATAGAAAATAACCCGTCGTCGACACCGTCGCTGTCGGGGGGAGAGAAGCTGTGGTCGAAGCGATTGATGGTGGGCAGGACTTGGTTGTGGGTTGGAATGCGGCGGGTGGTGAGAGGGTGACCGAAGACGTGGAAGGGGAAGAGGAGACAAAGGAGGATGCAGGCCAGGGACGATGAAGTGGACGGGGCTCACTCCAGTACACTACCTGCTCAGGGCCCTGCGCAAGGGCACTGGAAACACAAATTGCGGGTACGGGTTAATATCGAACTGGCAGCCGGCAGCGCTGGGGGCGGGTTGCACACCATAGGCCACTAAGGTATGGCAACACGGACAGCCGCTAGACTAAATACCGAAAGGCACCAGCGGTCTGGCGAGATACTGGGACCCTCCAAGGGGGCGGGTCTGCCCTTTGATTGGTCTGTGGCTTCTTAATAGACTGCTCTTAGGATCTGGTGCCCTGAGAGGAATATGACCCCCGGCTCAGTATAGGCAGGGTATAGTTGATAACCATCGCCAGATCGCAAGACGTGTTCTTACTTTGGTACTATAAAATAATATGGCACGCAGCTGGCAATTTGCGCAGCTAACAAGTATAATATGAGCACAATGCGCGCACCAGAGATACTGTGACCTTTGTAATGCCTTTCGTAGTGCAGAACATTTAACGCCTTATTACCACGCCGCAGACTAATTACGAGATAGACGGTGTAGACTAGTCCACTAGCGGCGCTTCTCGAACAACACTAAACTTGGAGGCGTGAGGCCGAGACCTAAACAGATCTGGGATAGCCACATGGGATCAGCAAAAAGCCGTTCAGATTGCTTGCATAGCTGCCTTAACGCCAATCATGCACAGTTATACGTATATCACTTGACAATCATGATACTATATGTTTTACTCACACTTTGGGTATGTCTTGATTTACAAGTCGCCAGAAATGTCGCTGTAACGTCAATGACATGGCGGCATGCTACAATATTGCAAATGAGTAGCTGGCAAAGAGATTTTCTGAAGCCATCGTTCCGCGATGATCCCATATTTTCCGAGGCCTGAGAGGGTCCCGGACAGAAGGCCGTCAATGGCCAGACTGTTTAACTTAACAACTCTTCCCCAGTTAGATCGGCGAATTTTCCAAAGGCGGACTGAGGGCCCGGTAGTTAGAAAGAGCTTAAATTTATTGAGTGGCTCGAGTAGGTTTCAATTAACTTTTAAAGAAAGTCAAGTCCCCAGTGTTGCGGTATTGTGCTTGCGTGGCAACACGGCAAGGGAGGTGTCAGTCTTTTGGGTCTTCTCAGGAATCCCATGGCACGACCGAACTATTTCAATAGACTGCTGGTCTGTAACAAACTAGCCTAGTAAGACCGAGTCTTCCAACGAGAACACAACATCTGATTTTAGCTACGGTCCCCAGCTGCGGTGAATGCATTTTGTGTTAAGATGGTGTTGTCTGACATCCAAGCTCGCCAATATCTTTCGGCGTGTTTGTTATTCAACACCAGACATCAGGATTTAGTGGCTTCTACATATGACGAATCTATCGATATGTATGTGTGAAAGCGACTATCATTGCACGTCTCATCGAACAAATTTCCTCTGCCAGTTGAAGTGAGAGGGCGACACCTATATTGGAGAGTGACAGATGCTATCATGGCAATAGGCAAGAGATTGGGGTCAGCCCGTCCAGCCTTATTCCAGCCTATAGCCGTGAGCCAACAGCTCTTTTCATTGACTGGGGAAAACACCGCCAATATATAACCTAATGCGGCGCCGGAATTTCACCAAGGCGGTCTGTGTTGAACCACGTGAACGGTGCTGATGTGAGACAGCAAAATCATGCAAAAAACAAGATGGCAAATGGTTACGAGCGATCAAGCACCGCCTGTCGTATATCGCAGTTGATCCTTATTACCTATTAGCAGCTCTAGCTTGTGCTGCAAACACTGAGGCTCCTCTCTTCACTTATAGTCTGTATCAAGCTGGCAAACCCATAACGCCCACGTACTGGAATTAAGGGCAAATTTTACTTTTGAGGCTTCCAATACTTACAGAGTCGAAGGGCCAGGATAACAGCCAGCCCTAAACCTTAAGTCCATACAGCTTCATATGGGGTCCAACAAAAGGTAAGGGTCCCCCTTTTCTTTTATTAGTACAGTGAAAAACACAGTGTATACATCATATGTGTACTTTGTGAGCTGCTTAATTCTATTTTTATCAAAACTCCACAGCATTTTCCCACAGGTACTTCCAAGTAGTAGTGTGCTCTACCTCCCTACGAAGTACTTTTTTAGTCTGAAATAATGAAGACGATTTGGCATTAACGTAACAACAGGAGCCTTTGATAAGTCGAGAACCTGGAGCATATGCATATTATGATTATATATCACAGAATAACAGATCATACAGTTCTATGGATGGGATCTTAAAGGAACGCAGGTCGGTGCTCTCTACAAGTAACTACTGTAGGTAGATTACAGGCGCAGTATGTATGCAGCTGGAGTTGAACGAATATGGGGCAGTTCGTTTCATGCTCATAATCCGACAATACAAATGGCGACAGCGAGCTTCTTTTTAGACTAGACATGCTGGACAGACAGCAGAAGTGGATGCACTATCTCGTGCACCAACAGTATCGTGTACTACTGGTACCTCTTTCTATTTAGGGACCTCCTAGCCTTTTCTTGTATCCAGGCTGCCAATGTAGTGTAGCGCAAGTACTTGCCATTCAGGAGATCATTTAAGCCCCTGAAAATACGAGTTTTAGACAACCAACAAGACGCCAAGGGAATGCCTTCCTCAATACAATACCTACCTACCCTCGCTAACGACCCTATATGCATTGCACCAGATATTTAACTGTCCTTCTGAGGAGAGATCGGCCGGACGGAATAGAAGTACGTCCACGGTTCGTCGCCTACTTGATTACCCCCGATCTAGGTGTATGAAGCAAGCAGGTTTTGTCTGCCCTGCGGTCCACACTGCGTACGTGCAGGCGCAGCATACCCGCTTGCCCGCTGAGTCCTGTGAAATGAATTGCGTATGTTGTTAGCGTCCAGGGGCCACCTGTGGTACCTCCGGAGGGTTCCTTGGCTGTATAGTACGGCAGGGTACTACGGCTGTATTTAGCTCCAAGGCTGTGGCTGAGCTAGACCCGTCAGCTGAACTAGCTACATAAGGCAAAAGTATAAATCACTTTCATTATGCCTTGGCTCGGCTCATGCGATTCAGGGACAGTAAAGAAACAAGACCCTTTACTCATATAGTTTACACTATTACTGAGGAATCTCTGGCATATTGGCATACCTACCCACCTACTTTACTTAAGTTGGGAGACTTCTTCACCAGTGACGTATGGTGGTCGGTGGTCTAAGAAGTCTGCATTGGGACGTTGCATTTGAGGTCATCCATGCACATGCAGCTGCTTGCTACCATGTACCGGTAGCAGCAATATCCGCTCAGATCCGCTCTTGGCGCGCACTGTTCTACTGTACGTTTACGTGTAAGATCAAAAAGCAGCGCAAAGGGTGGTGCAAACCTAAGAAAAATACCGATTCGTGAATCAGTCTAACATCAACCAAGTTGGTTGCTGGTGTGTGTCTTCTAAATACTCAACGGGGTGCCTTTATGGTTCCACGTACACTTGCCAGGTGTACAGAGCATCTGTCGTCTGTACGCTCAAAGTGTATGTTATATGTTACCGCAACTTAATGATAGCCTAACCTAGGTAGAGTGAGCAAGGCTTATTTATGTTAGCAAATGGTAAGTAGGGATGCTAAATGGAAGGGTTATTTCTTCTCAAAAAGTAAACGGCAAACTTATACGATCAAACTTGTCTGAAAGGAGCCTAAGGTTAATATACTATATAGATAGGTGCCTTTCATCTTACAACCAGCTTGCGCCTATGTGGCAGCGGGAGCGTTTACGGTAGGCACGCTTTACGCTGTCGCGCGTCAGCATAACTCGTAGTCCGTAGGGGCAGACATAGCCAATCTCCTGGGCTGTTCGCGCAGCTAAGCCACACTGACTAGTTGGAGCGGTCTCTCACTCCGGTCTCTTGATTGGCTCATTCTGTCTGGGCATCTCCTGTGGCCAACTCCCACTCGGCCCAGCCGCTGCTGTAATAGGTACACTTTTTGCAGGTAGCTACCTGAGACTACAGGTATGGCAGTAACCTGTTCGGGCATGTATACAGTACCAGTGCCGCACATGTACAGTGGCTTTGCGCTTCTGCAGATCCCAGCCTGAAGAAACACGAGTTTATCTAAAGGCGTCACTGTCCCATGTACATTCTCCCTGTTTTCCTTCTGAAACAATTTACCACGGCGAAGAGATTTTCTCTTACCTACCTACCGAAGGCTGGGTGATCCATCACATCACACTGTCCTTTACAGCTTCATTCTTTTCTTTTCCACTTATCATCGTCTTGCAGTGTGGTATTCGCTCTCCTGCAAACAGTCCCTTCGCTTTCCATCTCGTAGCTCTTTGTCACATTTGTGGGGGGCCATCATCAACTTAGAGAGCTTCTGCCCCTAGATCGTCTCATCTTACGACTCAGGTTTCCGTGCATCAGCAGTGGCCATCGAGACAGCCATCCATCTCCCTTAAAGCTTTGGTTTTGTTTGCACATTTTGTGAGCTGGTCAAGAAGCACTTTTGGTTATTGCGAATAACGGCCCGTTGAGCCCATCGCAACCATGGCGTACAATCCTCCCGGGAATAATGAGTATGACGGGCATCATCTGCAGGACCTCCCTACAGGCAGCACGGTATGTGCAAGAGTTAACCTTAACCTTAACCATAACCATAACTATATCCATCATGCTGGGTTTCAGCTCTTTTTTAAGGTTCTGCAGCTGACTTGATGGCTTACAGTATCATCTACCGCCCGTGGATCACGACGACGATGAATCGCAGCGACACCTGCTCTCCCAAGGGCAGGGCCACTACGAGCAAGATCGACTTGGCGCGCATACACCTCCAGTGCGCCCCGTCTCCGCCTACAGTCTCACCGAGTCTTACGCAACAAATGCTCCCCCTATGACCCAGACCCCGCAGCCGTATGGCAACGAGTATGCAGGAGCATACGGAGGGCACCAGCTGGAGGATACTGGCTTTGGCTTCGGCGCAGGCACACCTCGGCCCGCCTCAACCGTAGATTCCGACGAGAGTTGGATCCGACGCCAGCAGCCGGGCGGCGCACCTGGCGGCCTCAAGCGTTACGCCACGCGAAAGGTCAAGCTTGTCCAGGGATCAGTTCTCAGCGTAGATTATCCTGTGCCAAGTGCTATCAAGAACTCCGTCCAGCCTAAGTACGCCGACAATGAGAGCGGCACCGGCGAGTTCGTGAACATGCGATATACTGCCGCGACCTGCGACCCTAACGATTTCACCCTCAAGAATGGATACGATCTTCGCCCGAGAATGTACAACAGGCACACCGAGCTCCTCATTGCCATTACCTACTACAACGAAGACAAGGTCCTGTTTGCCCGAACGCTGCATGGTGTCATGCAGAACATTCGCGACATTGTCAACTTGAAGAAGTCTACATTCTGGAACAAGGGTGGCCCTGCTTGGCAGAAGATCGTTGTTTGCTTTGTCTTCGATGGTATAGAGAAAGCAGATAAAGCTACTTTGGATGTACTCGCAACTATTGGTGTATTCCAAGACGGCATCGTCAAGAAGGAGGTCAACGGCAAGGAAACCATTGCTCACATTTTCGAGTACACCACTCAACTGTCTGTGACGCCAAACCAGCAGCTCATTCGGCCATCACCGACTGAGGACAGCCCTCAGACACTGCCTCCGGTTCAGATGATCTTCTGTCTGAAGCAGAAGAACAGCAAGAAGATCAACTCTCACCGTTGGCTCTTCAATGCGTTTGGCCGTATCTTGAACCCCGAGGTCTGCATTCTTCTCGATGCCGGTACGAAACCGGGAGCAAAGTCGCTCCTGGCATTGTGGGAAGGCTTCTACAACGACAAGGATCTCGGTGGTGCTTGTGGTGAAATTCACGCCATGTTGGGCAAGGGCGGCAAGAAGCTGCTCAACCCTCTAGTTGCCGTGCAGAACTTCGAGTACAAGATCTCTAACATTCTGGACAAACCTCTTGAGAGCTCTTTCGGTTACGTCTCTGTGCTTCCTGGTGCCTTCTCTGCGTACCGCTTCCGAGCGATTATGGGTCGACCTTTGGAGCAATACTTCCACGGTGATCACACGCTTTCGAAGATCCTAGGCAAGAAGGGTATCGAAGGCATGAACATTTTCAAGAAGAACATGTTCTTGGCCGAAGATCGTATTCTGTGTTTCGAGCTAGTCGCCAAGGCTGGCTCTAAATGGCATCTAACATACATCAAGGCGGCCAAGGGTGAAACTGATGTACCCGAAGGCGCGCCGGAATTCATCAGCCAACGTCGTCGATGGCTCAACGGTTCTTTCGCTGCTTCCCTTTATTCCCTCATGCATTTCGGCCGAATGTACAAGAGCGGTCACAACATCCTGCGCATGTTCTTCCTGCATCTTCAGCTCATCTACAACGTTGCAAACGTCATTTTCACTTGGTTCAGTCTGGCATCATACTACTTGACCACCACCGTTATCATGGACCTGGTTGGTACACCTTCGGATTCGAACGGCAATCAAGGCTGGCCCTTTGGAAACAGCGCCACGCCCATCATCAACATCATTCTGCAGTATCTATACGTCGCATTCGTCATCCTCCAGTTCATCCTCGCGCTTGGTAACCGTCCCAAGGGTTCAAAATGGCAATACATCAGCTCGTTCGGATTGTTTGGTTTGATTCAATTCTATATCATCATCCTCTCGGTCTACCTCGTAGTCCACGCCTTCACGAATTCAGGCAATAAGTTTGCAGGTGACGACGCAGGCGACGCGCTGAAATCCCTGTTTACGACGAATGCTGAAGTCGGTATCATTATCGTCGCGTTGCTGGCCACTTTCGGATTGTACTACATCGCCTCTTTCCTCTATCTGGACCCGTGGCACATGTTCCATTCGTTCCCCCAGTATCTGATTTTCGCCTCGACTTACATTAACATTCTAAATGTTTACGCATTCAACAACTGGCATGATGTCTCATGGGGTACCAAGGGTTCAGACAAGGCCGAGGCTCTGCCGACAGCACAAGTCGTGAAAGACGAAAAGGGTGATGCAGCTATAGAAGAAGTGGAAAAACCTCAGGAAGATATCGACAGCCAATTCGAACAAACCGTCAAGCGTGCTTTGGCTCCGTTCAAGTCTGAGCCAGAAGACGATAAGCCTGATCTCGAAGACTCCTACAAGTCTTTCCGTACATCACTCGTCATTACCTGGCTATTCACTAACCTTGCGCTCATTATTGGTGTGACAAGTGACAGTCTCGCCGCCTTTGGCATTGGTGTAAGTTTAGATTATGAGAGTAACTCTAGGAGCAATGGCTTGCTAACATGGAACAGGGCAAAACTTCGGATAGGACCGCCGCTTACTTCAAATTCCTTCTTATTGCCACGGCCATTCTGTCACTCGTCCGTTTCATCGGTTGCTTGTGGTTCTTGGGTAAGACCGGAATCATGTGCTGCTTCGCGAGACGGTAGAGGAGGATATCATTTCCACACCGGAGCGCGTTTTACGCGATCTCCCAGTTTGTGTATAAAAAGTCGACCATCTATAGGACCCGGCGTCATAAGTTTGTCTGCTTTCTCCCTTTTCTGTACTGGATAGATGGAAGAGCGCGGCCAGGTGCGGGTCAGAACATTGGCCTTAAAATTTGTAGTTGCAGCATAATGACCACAGGCTGCCTCGAGAGCTCCCCCCGGCTGTGATCGGCAGGGTTCGCGAATGTTTTATATGCTATTAATAGGAACAACAACTGAACGATCAATTTACTTCATATATACTTATTCATATGAGTCCTGTCTCTTGTAACTGGTGCCATCT
Organism: Xylaria sp. FL0043; assembly: GCA_022578865.1. Taxonomy (NCBI): domain Eukaryota; kingdom Fungi; phylum Ascomycota; class Sordariomycetes; order Xylariales; family Xylariaceae; genus Xylaria; species Xylaria sp. FL0043. The sequence continues at coordinate 116,562 of MU397275.1, forward strand.
AAAGAGATCGAAGTGATTTGATCGAAAACCTCCAATAGTCGAGTATCTAGTATAGACTTAGTAGTACTACGAATGCAACATGAAGTTTGTATAGGTAAATGCAGCAGCATCTCTGGCCCCACTACCAACCAGCATTCAACCCCACGTAAGAACCCCACGTTTAGTCTGAGAACTGTAGCTTAACCTTGGACTTCTCAAAGTCCAACGAAATTTTTATCGACACTTCCATTCTTTTATTACTTGCTTTAAAAGTAGAGGGGGGACATACCGAACTCCAGGACTGTTTGTGTGAACTATATACTGGCAAGCATCACCACCATGGAGACTATAGAAGAAATGCAAGCACGCCACCGCAAAGAACAACGGGACCTACAATCGCGCATCACCAGCAAGAAGAAGAACGCGACCAAGAAGACGCGAAAGGGCGTCAACGACGAGTGCGCGGGTCTCGAACGGGATCTAAAAGAGCGTCAGAAATCAGAACTCGACGCGCTGGCGGGAGGCGGAGAGCAGCAACAGCAGGAGGACAACGAAGAGCCCAATGGCGCTGCCGAGCAGAACACGGTAACAAATGGCACGGAAAGCAGAGGCGACGCAGAAACGGACACAAACCACACCACCGATAAGTTAAAAAAGACCACGGTATCCTTCGATTTACCCCCGCCTTCCGAACCCGACGCGCAGATACAGACACAACCACAGGAACAAGGGGGAGGGGGAGGCAAGAAGCGGAATCGCCAGAAAGACCGTCTGGCGCGGCGCGCCGCGGAGCGAGAATCGGCCGCCGTGGCGGCAGAGCAAGAGGCGCGCTCGATGACGGACCACCGGGGTCTCGAGCGGTCGGCTCTCGAGCGCGCCTTCGACGCCCACGGGCTGGTCGAGCACGAGATCGCGCCCGATGGACACTGTCTGTTCTCGGCGGTGGCGGATCAGCTTGTGCAGCAGAACATGTCTATCTCCCCGTCTCCGTCTCTATCTTCACTATCCACAGATAGCAGGGACTCGGATAGCAGGGATAGCAGGGATAACAGGGATGGCAGGAATGATGAGAAGGGGCCGCCGTATAGGATCGTGCGCAGGGTCGCGACGGAGTACATGGAGAAGCACCCGGATGGGTTCGCGCCGTTCCTCGAGGAGCCGCTGGAGAGCTACGTCCCGCGCATACGCGACACGGCCGAGTGGGGCGGGCAGCTGGAGCTGCTTGCGCTTGCGAGTGCGTATCAGGTTGAGATTAAGGTCGTGCAGGATGGGCGGACGGAGACGATAGAGCCGGGCGGTGGTGGTGGTGCTGTGGATAGGAAGACTATTTGGTTGGCGTATTATCGCCATGGATATGGCCTTGGAGAACATTATAACTCTTTGAGGAAGAGGTGATGGAACTTGATCTGTCTGGATATGTCCTGCTGCAAGTTCTGAGGGCTTGTGGAGGTGTGCTGTGGTGGTGGAGCTTAGATGTCAATGAAATGCCGGCATAGAGATGCGTGTCGTCTCACTGACTACCACATTTTTTCACAGCCACCTCAAGTCTATCAGCTTCAATATATGAATACCAACACGACGAGCCCCAAAGTTTCAGTCTATCATAGTAAGACGATGAAATCATGGAGATCTACGAGACCTTGGCTTTGTGCCTCAAAATGACCTCTTATAAGCTGCTGAAAGTCGCCGAACTGATGTCTCTAGCTTAACAATACGCTACATACATTAATCCCTCTCTGTTTCAAGTGATCCGGAGATAATTGCGGGCCAGAATTGATAACTTCACCGGTTTTGATATTCCGAAACTTGGAACAATACATAAGATCATCGCGTGTGCGGACCCAGTCGAAAGGCCCCCACTCCGGCGGCAATTCTCCCAGTCGAGGACCTTCAATCAACTCCGCTCCAATATCACTGTTACAATAATATGGCATGTCAGTCTCTTCCTCTCCTTTCATACCGACACCGCGCCATTCGGGCGAGAGTTGTCTAAGCACTGCCTCTCCCTCCATGAAGCCTGACAGATAACTATCCCCCGCTACACGATGGTGGCCCGTCTGGTCGGGCCGTATTATCATAGGAGTATTATACCCTAGGATAACAAAAATCTGGTCATCTAAAAGGAAAAATGCAGTCATTAGCCCTTGGAGTGAAATCAAGCGTTGAAGAAATTCATGCTTACTTGGTTTGGCACTAATCTTGGTAGTTCCAACATAGCCCTCCGCTGTGTAGAACAGACACGAACGTTCCAGCCAGACCTTATTATCGTACTCGTAAAGCAAAGGCTACTGATCTCTACTTCGGAATTCGCGTAATCTGCTTCTTGTTCTAGCCTCAGTACTTCGAAATACCATCAGTAAGACCCTTAACCGTACTCCTCCACTGCACGTATAAGGTAGCGGAGGGAGACTGCTGAATCAGCGAATTCAGCCTTGGGTAGCATTGTTCCGGGAGCCTCTCGGCTGGTCACTTCTCTGGCTTCATCAGCGAGTTCGTAGTCACGTATTGGACGTAACGGTGCCGTTATCAACTGGTGCGTGACGATACCTTCCATACAATATCATAGTCGTCTTCTCTGGTATAACCTGTTAGGTTCGATCTCGACGAACAAGTCTCTCTGCATGCAGTATGCTAGGTATAATTACATTCTCGCAGCGGCATTCGATGCTGGGCTTGGTTTAAACTTGCTGCTGGTTTTCTTATTCATTGGAAGCGGGAGGATCATCACGATGCCGAATTGAAGGCGGAATGACCCGGTCAGGTGCTAAGAATTACCACGCTCTAGATTAATTGGCCATATTATTTAGCACTACTTATTAAAATATACGTTATAACTGCTCAACATCAGAATAAGAAAATTTATACAGACCAAAAGTCAACTTAGAAGAGGAAAAGCGGAGTGTGGTCCATTTCGAAAGGCAGTGTAGTCACCTGTGCGTGCTGGATATGTTGGGGCAATACAACTTGAATTAAAATGTTTAGTAAGTTGAAAAAAAAAAAAAAAAAAAATTACTCGGTCTTGCAATTTTCAGTGATTCTCAAACAATACTCAGACACTCTCTAGTTCCGTTCTAGCCTAAGTTGTTTGCAGCATCGATTTTCTCCCTACCTTGACGCGCTTGGACCTCCATCCTTCTTTTATCTACTAGCACATCAAAACGGTCAAGAACTGCGACTTCAAGAAGACACTTGTCGCTCAGGCATTCAAAGTAACAGTCCAGCTCGCAACCAACAACATACTCATGGTACGCCGGGAAGAAGCCCGCTTGCTCGTAGTCGATCATTACAGGTGTGCCGTCCGGGCGGACAATGACGTTGAGCTCGTGCAGGTCTCCATGGGTGAAAACTGGGTGAGCGTGCTTGGCATTAGTGGCAGTACGGCACAATATGGAGGTGAACTCCTTCACGAGATCAGCGTAGATGTCCCTGGGGACAATCCCTACCTCAAGGTAGCCATCTATGTACTCAGTGATGGTGTTGTAAGGACCGTACTCCTGAGCGCCCCTGCAATGATAAAGAGGCTTCCGGCCAACGGATCCGTAATAGTTGGGAGCGGGAATGCTTCGCAACTCATCGACTTGCGCCTTTAGATGCGCGCTGGTCATATCCAACTGTCGCCGACCCGCTTTCTTTAGGTAAGTATCGAGTCTTACTCCCTCGACGAACTCCATGATAATCATAGTATAAGTCTTACCTTCGTGCTTGAATTTGTACATGGCGTAAACCTCGGGTATGGGAATATTTGTATTCTCCTTCACGAAAAGCATAGTCTGGCCTTCGGTTTCTCTTACATCTGGGCCATATTTGGCTAAGAAGTGTGTGCCAACGCGGACAACCCATACGGCCTTTTCGATAGGGCCCCAATCCATAGGTTTCTTGAGCATCTGAGTAGAGCTGAGCACTTCTTCGGTAGTTGGGAGCTCGGCTGGAAGCGCCGGGGCTGTGTAGGGTAGGCTGACTGGTTCGTATGGATCCATGGTGTCTTCAACGTGGTGGCCTTGATAGTCTAGTACTAGGAAGAAGCGGTCAAGTTCCAGATTGGACTACGTTCAAATTTTTGGTAGTAGTGTGGTTTGCGGTTGTGGTTGCATTTCGTGGGAGAAGTGTCAACCCCTACCTCCTACTTATACACCGTATCTCATATATACAATCTCCTTCAAAGCGTCGTCCCCTACAGTCAATTGAGCACAGCCGAATGAATTCGATACTCGAGACAATTGGATTGTTTTTGATACCTTTTAAGTTCTTAATTCAAAAGGACTTGTTCTTTCTATGCGATGTCGAGCGTTAGCAGCATGAGTAGGTGAAGAAGTGGTTAAGCAAGTAGCTTCTCCGATGTCTATCCATTCTTCCTTGATTCATGGAGTAGCCAGATTATGTTATAGCGCATAGGTGTATGAACGCCGTATGTCCGTAACGTTCACTCACAGATGATAATATGATTCCTGTACCAGCCGCCTAGTTGAGTAAATGTTCTAAGGCTCAATTACTATCAGTGTTTTAATCCTTTCAATTATTGAAGCGACGCTTAATCGACTGTCAATCGATTTTATTTCCCTACGTGATCAAAAGCGCAACTCAACATTGAGAATCTTTTAAGCGTTGAGAATCATTTTGCAGACTGTTGCTCTCGCGCAAGAACGACGCCGTCGATGCGCGACAGCGCTCAACAGCTTATATCAGGCTGATAAGCCCACTCTAGCGTGACAGTCGCTTAAGTATTTCCTGAAGCCAGCATCTTCTAATACGTTCGTATCAATACCTAATAATGTGAGCCCATGGCTCGCGCAGACCAGTGACCCAAGCCGTCAGGAGATAAAACCTGATCTACACGTCCTTGACCTGCTCAATTCATTGATTTCAATGTAGAACAATAATCAAAGGAAACGTAGTTCAATTCGATAAAGGAAAAATTGCGCCAATTGTCTTCTGCCTTTTCTTTTCCATCTTGAATGCCTGTCATCCCATTTCATCCCATTTCATCTCTGAAACCTTCTCAGCACTTAGTGGCTAAGCGCGTTCACACGTTCCACTTACGCACTCATTACCGTATCATGATGACCTAGACTAGGGCCCTTCCCTAATGGGAGCCCAGCCAAGCAGGAGCGGATCAGGAACTTGTGATATACTGCAGAGCTTAGAGAATCAAGCTTCGTCGAGGAATAACAGCCATACTTGGGGGAGTTCATAACCTTTCACAATTGTATCACGTGCACGAAAAGCAAGGCAAGCGTCGAAAGCAATAAAGTGGCTAAGATTGTATTCAGGATTCTTCCTACGCGCTTTAAAAGCACCAGGATGTTGAAGTCCATGGCAGCGTGATAAAAGGGTTGAATAAATCTGCCGTAGCAGTCCAAAAATAGTCGAACGAAACATGGGGGTAATTCACTGTATCATCGCCTACAAGCATTCAAAAGCTGCAAGCTCAATCAGTGCCAGGGAGCCATCACCCCAAAGAGTGTTGGAGCGTTGAGTATCCTAGAACAACTTGTGCTCAAGCGTCATGTCGGACTCGGGCTCCAGGCCAACGCAGGCGCGCAGGATATTGGTCAGCGCGGCGCGCTGCTTGGCCAGGGCGTTGACGACGGGGGTGCCGGGCGGCGTGAGCGGCGCCTTGAGCATGTAAGAGAGGATGCTAAGGACGCTGTGGAAGCCCTTGAACTCGTCGTCGGTGTGCGCGCGCCATTGGATGCGCGTCATGATCTCCGTCACGAGGACCAGGTCGATGATGAGAGGTGAGGCTAGAAGGGAGTCTTCACAGACGTTGAAGATGCTACATAGAAGGCACAGTAGGTTAGTATAGAGGATCTTATTAGGAGAGAAGGGTCGGATAAGCTTTGACTTACGAAATCGTCTGGTGCCCGCCGAGGAAGATCTCGGCGTAGTATTCATCGAGCGCCCGCTTGTTGTCGCCGACAGCGGGCATGTACTTGATGACGACGGTGTGGTCTGGGTGCTCGCCCTTCTTGTACAGAACGCTATTGGCCTCGACCATATCGTCAACGACGTTAGACTTGGAAATCTCCTTGGAGCGGAACTGCTTCTGGGAGCTGAGGTTTTTGCCGTCATTGTTGCCAAGGTGGTTGTAGCTCGCGATCGAAGTCAGCTTGATGCCTGCGTTGATCAGGAAGTCGACAAGTGCTGATTTCATCTTCGTCTGCCCGGACTTGAAGTCATCGCCGCCAATGAAGGCGTTGTGCTTCGAAGCAAGCTCAATGGCACCTGGTACGAATGTGTTTTGTGGGGAGCCGTTGATGAAGGGGGCGTTCTCGAGGATGCAAGCTACGGCAAAGACAGTCGAAGGCGATACTTCCTCGTGGCCATTCTCAATAGCCTTCAACAAGTTCTCAGCCGTGTCATTGACCCCGGGAATGATGTCGGCGTATCGTTCAGTGTTGGCAGTCCATTGAACGATAACCTTGTCAAGGTTGTTCTGTGTCTTGAAATCTCTATGTCGAAGAGTGAGCACATAATTGGAATTAGGAGACAGGTATAGGAGGATTCATACCGAATATCCTGACGAATCTTCTCAACGTGAGCCATACAGGCTTTATCGCCAGGGATCAAGTTGTCAGCGCGATCCTCCTGGTTGGCAGCAATGAAGTCGGGATAGTAGATGCTCGGAAGAGGAACCATTTGGCTCATTTCCTTCTTGACCTGTGCCTTGAGCGTGGGCTCGAGCACGGCAGCACGATCCATGGCTGCAGCAAGGTCCATGCGGCTGATGTCCCATCCGCCAATGACGAGGTCATTGGGGTGGACAATGGGCAGAACATCATGGAAAGGAATGTTGACGTCTTGCATGGTTTCAGCATCAGTGCCGAGCTTCATGGTGGAACCCATAAGGACGGAGCCGTAATAGTTGGCAGCACGAGGCCCCTCGCGAGTCTCCCACACCAGGCCTCGACGGTTAGCAATAATACCGGCGGTCACGGTGGTGCCATTGTTGCCACCCCACCCGACCAACATCATTCCCGTCTTGGGGATCTTGCGGTCGACCTTGAAGTCGTATAGCGTCTCCTTGGGCGTGGCAACATACTTGCCATCGGCGCCCCGGGCCACGCTTGTGGTTCGGTAAGTATACTTGGACCGGATCTCGCTGTCTGTGTAAGTCACGTTGGGAGAGTTCACTACGAAAATGTCCTCCTTCTGGGCAGAAGCGGCTGTTGGCTGGTTATGGGCGTGTCCGTTCCCGTACGCAGTGCCGTTGTCTAGTTCGGCGTGTGGCGCCATCTTGGTTGCTGGTTGATAGTGGTTGGGTTTGCAACTAGCAGTAGTATCCCTTTAGGGGGTGTAGGGCGAGTCCGATGCACTTCCGCCTGGAGAAGAGCAACGGGCTCCTGCGTACGGGTGGTGGACGCTGGTAGAGAGGTTAGCCTAGCCACATCGTAATAACACGGGCTGGGAGAGTCCGTACGAGTTGAGGAGATTAGAAAACGTCTTGACGGTGTTGTGTGACCGCGGCCCGAGAGCGCGATCGACCTGTGACGAAGTCTACGAAAGATGGATGTGATCCGGCGAAAGACCGAATTCTACAGTTTGAGGGGTATTGTGAAGAGAGGAAGAAAGGGAGAAACTAAAGGGAAAGCTGGGGAAAGTGGGATAGATTTAACGTATTTATTCAGGGCCGGAAGACGGAGTCTATCGGTGTAAGTAATCCAAGGCACATAGCGTGTTCTATCTGTGTACAAGTATGTAAGTGGTCTATCTACAAAGAAAATGAGGGGCAATCGTCCTTATCGGATGAGTTGCCCGCTGCTAAAGCAGTGGATGCGGTGAGTTCAACTGCTGAGTCGTCCAACAAAACTCGGCGTGACATGGTTAGCTCGGTCCTAGCATGCGGTCGGTGGGAAGTTGGGAGGTAAAAGAGGGGCAGAAATGACAGAAAGGGCGATTATCGAACGAATAATCTACGACTACCACAGAAAGACTGGTCGCGATTCTCCACGAAAGCGAGGTAAAAGAAAACGGTGGACATTTATTTAAATGTGTGCAGTGACCTGTGAGACAATGGAGGGGTCAGGGTTGTAGTGTGCCTGATTGGTCCCCTAATTAGGTAATCTCTTGGCTATATGTAACTAGCGTAGGATACCTTAGAATGTCTCCGTTATCGTGCGCTGCCACGTACCTTCAATGCTGTCGAAACTTATACTGCAGTTCCGAAGAGCAGAGTGATTGGGTGTTATGCCATATTAATCTTTACATTATGTAAAGACAAGCAACTCAACAAGACACGCAGTGGTATATACCTTATCACCTCGCTTACGGAGAGTTCCGTGCTTGCAGATGTAGAATCTGGTTGTGCAGACTTTGAATCTATCAACTTGAGACTTGTCGAGTCTTTAGACCAGCAAATCATACTGCAGCATGGGCAATATTTATTGGCTTCGACGCCCATCGTCACGACTGAATTAATCTATTTGATCTACCATACACATCCACAGGGAATCTAGAATGCGATCCAGATGCAGATTCGTCGCCGACTGATATGGGCTCCAACAGGGCATATTTCTCTTACCGGCACGGCAACTGTGTTGATCAATTCGTGTCTGTCATTGACATTAATTGCATCATTCAGATTTGACTGTAAGGTCAGAGCCATTGGCATATATTGTGTGCGTCCGTAGGTTAACTTTCTGCATTTGCTGACTAAGTCCAGGTGATGTTTCCAAATAAATTATCTTGTTGGACTACAACTGGAATGGCTGCATATACTATATATATACATTTGCAACGGCAACGACCGAAGCATTCCAAAGCACCCGAGACATTTGCCTGCCCCCAACATCCATATACGGATGATCCAATCATGAATTAGGCAGGAGAGGGATCCGTGTCCGTCCTTGGAATTTCGGCGTCCCGAGACAGTCTCCACAATCGACCGCAAGCAAGAAAAGTGCCGAGACCTTTCTGGTTCTCATCACATCTCCCGTTGCGTCCGCATTAATACTTCGCCGTTGATGCACATGTATGTCCTCTTCATGCATGCCCTTCTGGCCTCAGCTACGTTGCAGTGTATTTTAGGTAGGAGCCCGTTGCTATACACTTAAATGCACCGATAGCAGACGGGAGCTGTAGCAGGTATACTCATGTGCGTCGGGATCAGACGTGATAGCTATATTCAAGCGAAATCTAGTCTAGTCCAGCGAGCGATTTATTGCCTTGCTCAACGTAATACGTATGCTCGACTGCTCCAGGCACAAGGCTAGCCAAACTACTATATGCTTGCGCTGAGTGCTGACTCCCCAATCTGGTGGAGTTCAAGCGATCGCCGAATCGACGCTATCGTTAGATAGATCCTATTACCCTAATTTGGCAAAAAAGTTGGCTATCGTCATTGCACTCCGGTTCAGCATTGCTCTATATAGTGTAGTAGCAGTCGGGCATTATCGGGGATTTTTGATCAGGGGACCTTCTTGGACATGCTAATTATGATCTTACAGGCGTGATGGTATTCACAGATCGACAACAAGAAATCGCTAGAGTTGAGCTATAAGGGTCGGCAGTCAGTTCGCTCGGAAGGTGCCCTGCCATCAATCGACGTCGAGTGATCAATATATGTAGGCCTGCATGATATAGGGCTTGCCTACATTCCACAGCAATTGAGAGCCGACTTACCCTAAAGTCGGTCGCTCGGTCACAGCTGCCGAAATGCCAGGCAAGCAAGCGAGTGCTTCCTTCAATGCATCATTGAGGCTACGCGTCGATTATATTAAGCCGAGGAGCCAGGATAGTCCTAGCGTGCACTTCACCAGACTAACGGCGGTGGAGACTGGGTCAGGGGACCTGATCGACAGGGGTCTCGCTCGGCAGCGAATGGCCTGACGAAACGAGCGGGAGAACCGTTAGACCAATGTCTCGCCAAGTGCAGAGGTGCTTCGTACCGCGCGGGAATGCTCGATGTTCAATGCACATGCACGCAATACAAGGCGGCCGCGGGCTCCAGGCCATCATGAAACGTCTGATCCCGTTGCTCGGGACACGATACTGGTATGGTAGTAGGCCGGGCCACGAGACACGCATCCGGATCGGATAGCTGGTTGGTGGTTGGCGGTTTTTTGGGGGTACTGATCTCAGTCGCGATGTAACGAATGCGGCCATTGCTGCTCTCTCCTCTCCTCTATTCTCTCTTCCTCCACTCCGCCTCCGCCCCCTCCTCCATTTTGCCCACCAGCAGGCCCCCTGGATTGAAGATCATTAGCAGGTAGCCTATCAATTAGTGTGAGAACTAATATAGCGTAGTGCTGTAGTGCTGTACACCTCTTCCGGGATTATGAATGTTAGCTCGATACTTCCACCAGCGATTTTACCAGGGCTGTTACTGAGGCATTGCCGGGGTCGTACCAGGGCGGCATTTGTACCTGCCAGGGCTCCATAAACTTTTTTGACCTCTGTTGTTAGCTGACGTACAGGGACCCCCTACACGAATATTATACTAGAATCAGTAAAACATAAAGGCTTAATACTTAATCTTTACTTAACGTGGAAAAGTATTTACCTAACGTAGAAAAGTATTTGCCTGACATAAAAAAGTATTGGCGGGTCAAGTATTAAGCTAGCATTCATAATCCCGGAAGGGGTGTAGAATAAGTTAGTAGCGTTGCAATGGAATGGTGCAAAACATCCACTGTCGTTGGATGCGGACCCGTATTGTGCTGGATTTAGGTACTGTCTGTCGGCTTTACTTACGAAACGAGAACAACCATGGGCTTCAGAAATGACCATTAATTTGCCAAATGACCTATCACAGGGATCTGGTGGGAGGACCCTCCGCGGCTTGATACTTGATTCGGATAAGGGCTGCTTATTAGCGGAGCGGATCAATACTCTTATTATCTTTGTTTTGCTGTGACAACGTTACTGTAGAGCAGTGTAAAGCGCAGACGGTGTGTTGGATGGTTGTGCATACTTGGTAAGGTAGTTCATGTTTACAATAACCTGAAGTTGGAAGTCTGCTGAGAATCGATTTACAGTAGTGCGCGCACTAACATCTGCCTAATCAAGTAATAGCCGCAGTGTTTATTGGTGGCCGTCTTACTGCGTATATGCAGACATTCCTGCGGCCTGCATCAATGGCTAACAATATCGGCGAGAAAGCAGTATCCCTTTAGCAGGTTTTCTCCCCTAAGAATTGAAGTCTCATGCCAGAAGTAGCGGGCGCCATTCGAACGCACACAGAGCACGAGACCGCCGATTTAGGCAAAGGGGAGAGAGGCGAGGCGAAAGTGCACCCCTTTGTTTCAACCAGTTCTGGAGAGAAGACACGGGTGGCTGATTGGCTGGCAGAGCTCGGAGCTGTAAGGTACCCGTGCCAGGCCTGGGGGTCGGGTTCCAAGGTTGGCGCTAGCGACAAAGGCAGCTCATCTCGCAGCACGCTAGGCTCGCAGCAACAATAGTGGCGTTCTTGGGTTCATTTCCAGCGCCCTGGGCGGCTGCTGGTTACTGTACCACGAACCCGTATATGTCTTGTTCGGCGCTCCTCTGCGTCTCAAAAGGGGAGATTCCATGACTAAATCACTGGAATTATTCTCGAATTGTCATTGTGCCTAACGAACAATGACATAATGATACATAAGATTTCAACAGAATACATAATCCAGTTGCCCGTTGCGGAAACCAGCGTGGCTGAATACATGCTGCTTCATCTGTAGTTGTACCGTTTGGGAAGAGCAGCCTGACACGCGCACGACAAAGCAAGGGACCCAGATGATTGGCTGTCGCTTCCGCTCGCTGTCCTGTCCTATCCTGTACTATCTCGCCCTTTCCTGACCTTTCTGACCACGAGACAACCCAAGGATTGTCAGAAGGCAGAAAATTTGGCTCCCTCCTACATTGGTCTCACCGTTCGTTTCTGTATTTACATCTACTATAGAATATTGTATATTGTCTTCCCCCCTCCCCATCCGCCCTCTCCCCCCCTCCCTCCACCTTCTGGTCTCACATTTTATGTTCATCTCCTCTGGCATACTAGTATTCACAAAACGTTACCTTGTGTGGAGGACCCCTCTGTCGTTCGCAACGAAATCCATAATACTAATCCTAATCTGAGAAAGCTGCCAAGCGAGACCAGGATCACAGCCTTCCCTGTCGTGTAGTGTTATACACTAAACAACCGTGCATATCAAATCGCTACAGGGGGTGGCCCCCATGGGACTGTCCAGGGGTAGTTGTGCAGGGATATCCAATACGCATTCTTGATACAACAGGAATAACCACCCTCACCGATCTTTACACAATTCGAGTGCTGTCGAACTTGGCCTCCTTTTCACCAATTCGCTGTCAAGCGTAGATCAACCGGTACAGACAGCGCTCATCGAAACACCATCTCAAACAGGACCGCCGCAAGAGAAACTCGTTAGAAACAACCTGCCAATTGAACTACTAATTGCAAAGCTCTCGTGACGCCCTCAGAGCGGATCAGCTTGCGGGAGTAACATAGCAGAGATCTTCGATCGTCTATGCGTCCCCAGTCTTATCAGATCCCCATGACCTTGTCGACACAGCGCCTACACCGAGCAACTGTCGAAACCCATTACTGTCCACATCCACACGAGTAATGGGATCTTCTTGACGACTGGATACATGAGGAAAGAGCAGACCGGACTACGGCGCAACGAACAGCAAAAAGGTCATCAGCTATCAAGCAATAACGAACGAATGATTACACGGGCGCGGGATACATATACTAAAGAGTTTGGAATTTCGGATCACAATCATGACGGACTTATCACGACAGTCGGCTTTTATGCCGACGATAAAATGCTCAAATTGCGGCAATCAAGTTGAGATTTCTATGATGGGGGACCATGTCTGTGGAGGTAGCAATGAATCTACAGCATCGGAACGTACGTGAACCATTCTGTCAATTTGATTTCAAGGGTCCAGTCTCTGACGTCCATACAGCCGTACCACCAATGCCAGATCTACTTGGTGGCGCCTTGTCTTCATTTAAGCAAAATGTGTTCGATAAGTTCACCCGTACACCGCCGACAGTGGACACGTCGGCAGCAAGTGAGTCTACTACCAGTTACTAGATGCTGTGGATAATACGTTCTGACAACCTTTGTCAGATCGAACATTTGCAAGGCAAGATCAGTTAACGCCGGTCAGCGCCTCAACGGGTTCTCAAGCGATCTCGCCGAAGACGCCGATGAACGGGCGCCTTGGAGTGGGATCTGCCAATGATGATTACTTCTCACCGGCTATCGCAGGATCTCCGCGACGACCTAGCGCCTTTGGTGGGTTTTCCGCAGAGACGGAAGCCGAAGGAGAAGCAGCATATGGAACGAGCCCTAATAAACAGACAACAAATCTATTAACAAGAATGAACAGTATCGCACCAGGGCCATTTGAAGTGGCGCGAACTCGTTCAGCTAAGAACGCGTTTCCACAGAGGGCCAGTAGGGACGACACCAGAAATTCCAACGACGATATCTCGCGGTTAGGATCGTCAATTGATAGGCCTAGCACAGCAGCCTCGAACTCGTCGGCGATGAGTGGGAGCATAGCATTGCCAAAAATGCCGCGGAAGAATGGGTATGGTGGCTTTGGGCCACCGCAGAGAGAAGGGGAAGACGCAGGTTCACAGCCGCCTGCCTTCGGCAAACGGTCGGATACGTTCCCCGACCAACTTCTAAAATCTGGCGATACTGAATTACGAGCCGAGGCTCCTAGCCGGGCGCCGTCTGCACCTGGTCTGCGACCAGACAGATCGAGCAGGCCATCGACTCGGAATGGAGATGGGCCCGTGATGACTAGCGACCGCCTTCGTCGGCCTTCTCAGGGAATAAGAGATACTTCGCGAGCGCCGCCCCCGCGAAAAAGTCTAATACGGCCACCGACGCGGGATGGTAGCCTCTCTATCAATCTCGCTCACGAGTTCGGTGCTGGAAATCCTTATCATTCTCCTTCCGTATCTCAGTCTTCTAGTAATTCCGGCTATAGCCAGGAGTCCCAACCGAGCCATCCAAGCTCAAATACAAGCCCGGCTCGGTCGGTCGGATCCCGCTCCGAACCGCGCCGGCCTTCCAACACGGCGCAAATCGACGCGCTCATGGACGATCTACAAAGTTCTATGGATGAGCTGCAGACGGAGTCGTCAACAACAAAGCCGATATCAATTCCTGCTAGTGGGCGGCCAGCTGTCCCCAAACCAGAGCCGTTACAAACCTTAAGGCCTGATCCAGCTGCCCCGACCGGGCGAGATATGATCCTATCCGAGTCTCCTGTCTCGCCTAGGAGTGCTTCTAATGCAGACAGGCTCGACGCCTCGCTCCCGGAAACTCAAAGCCGGACGCGATCCCAAACGACATCAACGCAAGGTTCCGGCAGCTCACACAACCGACAACCGTCGCGGAATCCCCGGCCGCGTGGGAACTGCAAGGCTTGCCAGGAGCCGATAACGGGAAAGTCGATCTCGTCAGCAGACGGGCGTCTGACGGGACGCTACCACAAAGCGTGTTTTGTATGCACGACGTGCAAAGAGCCTTTCAGTTCCGCAACTTTCTACGTTCACTCGGACCGGCCGTATTGCGAGCAGCACTACCACCGGGTCAACGGTAGCCTGTGCGGAGCCTGCCACCGCGGTATCGAGGGCCAGTACCTCGAGGACGAAGTCCCGCAAAAATACCACCCGGGCTGCTTCCGCTGTGGCGACTGCGGCGTCGTGCTGCGCGACGGTTACTTCGACGTCAACGGCCGGTCATATTGCGAGCGCGACGCCTGGAGGAGGATGCAGGCTGCTGTTCGCGCGCAACAGCAGATGATGATGCCTCCACCATCGCCACGGCAACAGCAGCAACGGCAGGGTCCAGCATCAGGTCCGAACATGAAGGCGCCTCCACCGGGAGCAGCTATCCCGAGCATACGCGAGCCGCCTCGGGGCCTGCCCGCGGGTCCGTCGTCAAATCTCCACCGTCCGTTCGGATTGCCCACAGGCCAGAGATTGATGCCTGGCCAGGCGCTCGGCCGCGGCGGCTTAGGGCCCATGCAAAAGATGGAGAAACGGATGACGAGATTGGGAATGATGTGATTTTACTGGACTGAGTCTATGTCATACCGCCTTCCCACTCAACCATTCATCCGTCCGTTCACACGTCGCATAAAACGTCTCACGAGCGGTTGCCTAGTAACCGAGCTATCACCAGGATACGAAGAATCACGCCATTCTCTTTCTCTCCTCCAATCAACGTTCCTTCTTTTCATCATTGATTGATACCTACCTGTCTGTCATCGCATTTAGCAAAGGCGTTCCGTGAGCAATCGTTTTTATATCAGCCTAGATGACTGGGCTATTGTGCGTTCTTTCTGGATTCCAACTTTCTTGACAGCAACATTTTATCTATATATGTGCTATATATACCCATATCGCGCTGCCCCCTTTTTATTCCCCATCTAATTTCTCTATTGGGTTGACACCAAAATCTTTCTGATCGATTCCCCCCTCTTGTTATATACATGCATATATATCCCTAGCCCTCTTGAAAGGTGGCTGGGTTTAGTCTAGTTTCTTGAGGGACTCTGGGATTGAGTGATGGAAGGAAAGGGTTTCCGTGTCTAGGATTAATTTTGGAAAGAGGACAAGCAAACTGCGTGCGTTGATGGCATCATTCCCAATCCGGCCACCTGGTATACTGCCCAGCTACAATACCTGTCTGCTTCGGAGATTGGGACAGATGAGATATCCTAAAACCGGGTCCTTCCTCTTCTACTTACCTCGAACTTGATACCTCGCACATACCGCAGAGATGGGAAGATGTAATGTCGAGGTCTTGGAGGGATGTGGCATGTGCCACCTAGGTAGACACGGACTGCGAGCCTGACGGGACGGATATTGCATGGAGCACCTATGTGAAATGATGCTTCACGCATGACGTGAGCTCCATTAGGTGAAGCGAAGACCAAAAAAATAGAATAATGCAATAATACGTTAAAGCACCTAACCCCTTCAAGCTCGTTTCCTATAGTATTTGCGTATCCAGACGGTAATTTGCTGAGATTTGTCGTGTGACGACGTTGTACGTGGAGGGTGGATGGAATACGGCCGGACGGCCGGCGACCTGCAGGTACGAATGTGCGTTGTGTTCTGTGCTATGTATGGTCAAGTGACAGACATGCTTGCATAGATATTGCGTACACTTACATCGTACATCGACCACCAGGCCGTTCGTTCCCTTGTATCAGCGAATGCTCGTATTTCGTTCGGTTCCGGGATTTGACCGACGGGTACAGCGTAACGCAAACGTAAACACAAACGTAACCCGTGTTATGGTGGTTTACCTACATGCGTTCTACTTGCCCCCGCTATCTAAGTCCGGACACACGGATTTTCATGTGTTAGTTCGTAGCTGAAGTTGGGCTGTTGGTTGGTTGTCATTGTCCGGTCGAAGATATTGATTGATTGCTGGGTCTCAGCTGTAAGTAAGTAAGCAACTAACCTAGATACCTAGGCAAGCCGTTTGCAGGCGCTGTGGCATCCAGTTACACGACAGGCAGGTCGTCGATCCGGCGTGGCATGTTTGTTTGCTTGTTCGTGTGACAGGACGGGACGGGCTTGAAACTGATGCCACCTAGCGTTTCGGAGGTCCTGTTACTAGATATATATGAGGAAATAGATAGGGCTCGGTGTTGGCTGCTTACGAGCATCGGCTGTGACATCAGCTGGCGATGATTGCCTAAGTTGGTAATATATATTGATTAGGTCAGGGCACGTATATGAAAGCTTTTTAACTTGCACCTTTGTTTTTCCCTCCATTCATTATTAATGCGGATAGAGCAAGTAGAACGAGCACAAACACGGCAAACTCGAAGAAATCGTCAGACGCTGCTGCTGCTGCTGATTCCCGAAGCAAACAAACCACGAAGTATAGTAGATTGAAACCTGGTGCGAGGTCCGAATCGGTGGAATTGTCCTTGGTTCTATACTAGGTGCTACCTAGTGGGAACGCGGGGTGAGACAAATAAAGAAAAAGCGATAATTTGATCCATACTACTGGACCGACGATGGCATCATATCATATAACTCGACTCTTCCGTGGCACGGGAATCAGCGCACTAAGATGCGTGATGTGTCCGACTATCTAGTATACGGAGTACTACCTCTATCTATCCAGTGTGCCTTTTATCTACTACCTCGTACTGAGGATAGGTTTGCCGAATTCGGCATTTGTGTGGCGGTGACACTGTGTCGCTGTGTCGCACATAACATATCGTCAGCAATCATGAATGATTGGGAGTATGAGACCGAGCAGTAACTGGCCGGTAAGAGGATGTTTGCTTTGCGGGTGGGCTGTAGATGAATTTTTATCTTTTATTTCCTGTTGCGCTTGTCGCAGATATTTGTGTGTGTGTGTGTGTGCATGGTACATGGTACAGGGGGCCCGGCGGCATTGGGGGATTTGGAAGATCTCAATGCGGGAGCCCAGCCGGAACGATTCATCCATGAAACGAGAGCAAGCGACGTGGACCCAGAATTGCCGGTCGGTCAGCGAGCAGCTGTCCTGTGGCCGAACATAGTCTAATAAGTTCAGCTCATATCAAGTGGAATTAGAAGTAAATCTGATGCTGTGCAATATGCTACAACTTGAAGTAAGAGTCATAATACTATAAGTCAACTTTAGAGACAATGTGTTATGTATGCGAACATGACGAGTTTGCATACCAGTCCGTACAAAATGACGTCATACAAGGGGGATTCGCAGCAGCGGATAGTCTTGGTACTGGTCTTGGCATACTCTAGAAGTTCGCAATGCACACCATGGTGCATGGATTAAGCTGCCGCAAG
The DNA here is from genome assembly GCA_022578865.1 of Xylaria sp. FL0043. Lineage (NCBI taxonomy): Eukaryota > Fungi > Ascomycota > Sordariomycetes > Xylariales > Xylariaceae > Xylaria > Xylaria sp. FL0043. Next base: position 134,323 of record MU397275.1, read on the forward strand.
AGCCCCATTTCCAAGCTTACCTATCATAACTAATAACAGGGGGTTGTCTTGTCGCTCACTTACTACACTAGTGGCGTCTATCCATCAGGTTTTGGATGGCGACGTCAAATCGACGTTTGCGACATTGCAGATGGATATGAAAGATTGAATAGAAAGAGAAAGAGAAAGAGAAATAGAAGGAGAAGGAGAATCAGGAGACAGGTGCCAAAGTTGCCGTTTTCTGCGTACATTAAGCTTTTAATTTGGGGCTCTGAAGATCGTTGTTCAATCCCGGTTCGGATCTACCTATGGTGCCCGCAGCGGCTAGTTTCATGAGCCGCTGAGTTTAAAGGGCTGTAGTTTGGATTGGAATATGCACGCGAGTCTTGATACTTAAAAAATGCGAAGTTTGTTGAATTGTATCATCGGTCGCGAGGCCATCTGGAAGCGCGAGTTTTGAGCAAACACACAAGGTTGGTCCGGCCGCTATTTCGTGATACGAGAAATTAGGTAACTTAACTCCACAAGAATATGATGATCAATGTAGCTCATGATGAAAAAGTCTTCAGGCAGAATTTGAGGTAGTCGATATAATTCGTAGAGGACCCTTGAAGAAGGTGGCGGCAAAGAATCCGTCAACCACAATGCGTATAAAGAGAGTAGTCACATAAGGTGACCAGTCGACCCTCCCCCCACCCGACCAGTGCGGCCCCACACCGGCCAATCAGATTATGGCATTTAACCCTATCCCACCAGTACTAGTTAAATTAGCCAACCAGTTTAATTTTTTAAAAATTTACGTGCTTAAGTATAAAATATTATAATTAATTATTAATCGATTATTAATTAATTATAAATTAATTAAAAATAAAAAAAATTAATTAAATAAAAATTTAATAAAATAAAAAATAAATTATTATAATAATTTTTTTATATATAATCGATTATTAATTAATTAAAAATTGATTAATTTTAAAAAAATAAAAAAATAAAAAAAATAAATTAATAAAAATTTAAATAAAAATAATAATAATTATATATTTAATTAATAATAATTTTTATATAAAAATTAATTTAATAATATTAAATTTTATTTTAAAAAATAATAATTTATTATTAATTAATTTTTAATCGATTAATAATCGATTAAAATAAATTTTTTGAAAAAAATTAAAAAAAAATTAATTAATACCCTGGTTAATACCCTGGTCGAGACCCTGGGAATTTTTAATTACCCGACCAGTACTAGTATTTTAACTCTGTCGATCGGGTCCATTTTACTAGCCTAATTAGGTGGTCTGGTCGGGTGATCTTTTGGGAGACTAGTCACCTTATCAGACCCCTCTATAAAGACCATCGCAAGTATTTAGGGGCGCCCCATGTGCAAAATGCCAAAACAGTGCCGGTAGTTGGTAGTGCCGAGAAATAAGCTGCAGATCTTGTCTACAAATGTAGTGCATAGAAAACTGGTTCATGTTGAGGCTGTGCTGTGTCGACGCGGTATATATTTTGACCTAAAGTTTAAGCTATTGATGGCAGTATTTTGCTTTGCAGGGAGCTGGCAGCCAGTCGAGCTACCTTAGTATCGGGGAGAAGGTTATGCTCATATGTACGGATAGCGTTCCGTCATCTAGATCACACTTAGGCACTTTGTATCTAGTTATTTGATGTCCAGAGTAGTCTATCCAAGAGAGACTCGCGACGAGAATCGTCCATGCATCCTTTCAACAATGCTGGCATGCCAAACAAGATCAAGCAACACGAAACAGTCGCGAGAGATCAGTAGTCCAGTAGGTACGGGTAGGTATCTTCATAGTAGGTAGCCTGATATGATCTGAACTTTGACTTCCCATTCAGGTTGCGCGGTTGATTCAAGTCCTATCAGTACATATCTGCCCCTGACAATCCAAGCTTTTCTGTTGTTAATTCTCAAACACTAGTGTATAACTCTCATATAGCCCCTCTACTAGTGGGTCTTGGTGGAGTGCCTTTATACTACCTAATGTACAGTGCTTTTCGATGCGCACCGTGTATACTTTACCGGCATATTCGCGCAAACCCCTTTACTTTAGCAGCGTGCCTTTAGCATTGGACCCCTCCAGGTATTTGTCCTCCTACACTAAGCTGACAGATGAAATGTTCCATTAGCGGTTTCTCACTAAAACTCACCACTTTCGCGAGTCAATAAAACTACCACATTTAGCTATTAAAAATAGAAAAAAATATAAAATAATATTTAATTATCTTAAAAATATAAAAATAATTTTTTAAAAATTTTAAGAACTTTATCTGCGTATATATTAAGCATTAAAGTAAAGGTATAATAAAAAACCGTATTATTACCGCTAATTTTAGCAGATAATATTTACTGTTTATTATTTAGCTTAAGTTTATATAAAATAAAACAGCGTAAACTAAAATTTAAAATTTAAAAAAATAATTACTTAATCTTTTAATAGATAATCTATATAATTATATTTTTTTTTAATTTTTTAATAGCCGCATGTGGTAGTTTTATTGCATCGCGAAAGTGGTGAGTTTTGGTGGGAAAATGGGGGGTGGAACATTTCATTAGTCAAGTGGGTGTAACGAATGGGTAAGATAGGGGACTTCGAATTTAAAACCGCAACCCCACACTGTAGCGTACAGTGGGGACTGACTACTAGTCCACCTAGGTTGGCCATGTAAAGAGCCTATTGTGGCCAGGTCTAACCTAAGTCGGGTAGGGCTGCGATAGATTTAGTATGGTACAACAACGCCACGCCTAAAATCAAGTAGCTATTCGTATATTTTATATAAGCACTGCTCTATTGCTAGCAACCCTATAGAAATTATGTTAGAGAAAGTTTGATAATATATTTGTTGCGCTGATTTTTTAGGCTTGATAATTCCACAGGATTAGAAATGTAGAAGGCTGGAAACAAAGGTGTGCTGTTATCTTGGTACAGGGGATACATGCTGGCCACAATAGGCCCTTTTCATGGCCAACCTAGGTGGACTACTGACTACTGGCAGCCAGCATTCCGATGTATACTAGTACCCCTACCGTGAAATAACCGTCAGGGACCCCCAGCCAGATCATCGACGACGCCTTAGGTAAGTACTTACCGTACCCTCCCTAGACCTGCGCTCCACTGCTGTTGGTAGCTATCTGCGCAACGCAGTCCGGTTTTCTATTCATCCTCTACTAAGCTTGGCGATTGCGCCTGTGTCTTTCCTGTATCTTCAAACACCTGTACAATTCTACCATACTGCAGTGACAAACTTTGTACTAGTTTTCTCTCTTTTTCCTTCCTGTGTTCCTTTCTACCCTCGCCTCCCTCTGCACCACTGTACATACCTACACACACACCCACAAACTTTCCTACGTAAGCGCTTGCACATGCGACTTTCTGCCCTTTCGTCGTCGTGATCTTCCTCTTCATTCCTACGGTCCCTTTTCCTGCCAACCCACAGCTGATCCGATCACTGGCAAACGTCACTTCCCGTGTGGTTCACCCTGGCGTAACTTGTGCGTCCGATTGTACGACAGCGTGTTCGCGGCATCCTTTTGTTGTCTGTTGCAACCCGGTCCTGGTTCTTGTCTTTGTCCAACCGACGACTTCTTTACAAGTGGCAGCATACCTCCCTGCCCTCTGCCGCCCACCACTTTCCCCAGATGTTACCGCCTTGTTAAGAAAAAAATCGAAGGGAGATTGGCCTTGACGTCCTTTGATAGGAGTCTTTACGCTCATTACATCCACCACCTCTTTTCCGGCGCACACTGCCTCGACGCTTACCTTGCGTTCCCTGGGCCTGACCCAATTCGACGTTTTTAATATCCGACTCAATAGTCGCCACTTTCAAACCACTTCGAATTTTGTCCGCGATGTGGATATCGTGTTTATCTTGTTAACTCGTCGCGATACAACTCGATTATTAAAACTAATTAGAAGTTTGCATCCGGCACTTCAGATCATACACAATGTTGGCAGTACAGCCCCGCCGGTGGCTGTCAAGGCCCAAAGGACTCCTCATCTTCGCATTCACTGTGGCTACACTTTACTGGCTTCTGTTGCATGGTTCTGGACGATATGGAGAAGTCATGCAGCATAACCCCACGGAGGTTGCAAACGACGCTGCAGGTCAGTCGAGTCCAGGTGAAAAGACGGACGACGAAGGCAATTCAAATCACGTTCCTAGCTTTGAGGACAAGATGAGGGAGGCGCAAGACGAGCAACAGGAAGCGATTCGGCAACAGTTTAGACTCGAATATGACCAGCTCGGCCGGTAAGCTTCCCAGTAATGCATTATTAGCACGTCATAACGGAAACGACTAACTCCACGGCAGTGTAAAAGGTGCAGATGCGATATATGGCAAGACACTAAACACATTAGACACGAAGAAGGTCCGGTCGCCCGAGTTCGAGGCCCAGCTGACTCCCGCCAGCACTTCGAGCTACTTCACTACCCATAAGCCTTATATTTACGACCCGTACCCCAATTACAAGCGAGATGCGAAAGATGGACCGTATGTCCCTTGTGAAGGCCCTGGAGGTAAGGCGGTGTCCGATATAATGGTATTCAAAGGCGTTCCCAAAGATTTCCCCGAACCCCTCATCGGTGGCTATGATGTCTTGGGTATGGATGGGGACTTATGCTTTGAACGCGAGACACGGCTTGGCATGTACGGTTTTCAGAATGCCAACGATACCTCGGATCCATTGATGGACTGGGATAAAGTTCATTGGGGCGAATTACAAGAGAAGTGCGTCCAGAAAAATGAGGCCCGGTTCGATTTGCAGGGGCGTCCCAATCCGTACGTTAATACGGTATATTCGAGTAAGAAGACTACTGCATTTCTTGGGGCAGACAGCGACCTTAACCTTGAGGATGCTCCCAAGGGTCGCTATCACAATGATGACCTCAGAAGGAGCTCTGTGACTGGCAACAAGCGACCTTCCAAAGGAACAGTCACCGAGTCTAAGAACGCCGAACCCCGGACAGCAGTTCTTTTACGGACGTACACGGGAAAAGACTACAACGAGAACGATAAGCAAGTGATCCGCTCGCTCATCACGGAGCTGTCGCTACGGACGGGTGGCGTCTACCAAATCTTCCTGTTTGTTCACGTCAAGGATAATGCATATGCGATCTGGGATGATGAGGGAACTTATCAGTACGTTCTCCAACAGAACGTACCCGCCGAATTTCGGGATATTGCCATCCTTTGGAATGATGAGGCGGTACAAGCGATGTATCCGAAGTTAGACCCCTCCAAAACGGGAGTACATGTGTCTCAATGGTTGTCGGTTCAAAAGTTCATGCAAGAATTCCCCGAATTTGAGTATGTCTGGAACTGGGAGATGGACGCCAGAATTACTGGGCACCATTACGATTTCCTAGAAAAATTGGCCGCTTTTGCGAAGCGGCAGCCACGCCGTGGTCTGTGGGAGCGCAGCGAGCGTTACTACATCCCTTCAGTGCATGGCGATTATGATACGGACTTTCGAAAGGAAGTAGAAGGTCTTGTAGGGGAAGATACTATTTGGGGACCTCCTGACTTCCCTTTCATCTCCCCTGTTGGGCCCAAACCTCCTGTCAAGCGGCCTGAAGACGACGACTACAAATGGGGCGTGGGCGAAGAGGCTGACCTAATCACTGTAGCTCCAATCATCAATACCAACTACAGTGGATGGGTCGGCGCCAATGATGTGTGGGGGTTCAATGACACAACACACGCAACTCAGCAGTTGCCGCGGCGTGTGACTATCGTCACTCATTCAAGAATCTCGAAAAGGCTACTTAATATCATGCATGTCGAGAACTTGCGTGGGAACGTCATCGCTTCGGAGATGACATGTCAAACTATTGCCCTCTTGCACGGCCTCAAGGCTGTATATGCGCCAATGCCCATGTTCTTTGACAGGCCATGGAAAGGCAAGGATATCGCCCGATGGTTCAACTCTGGCGAGAGGGGCGATAGTGGAGGCGATAATTCTGCCATCGGTTGGGGACGTGAAGCCAGGTATGGAGGGATTACTTGGTACTATAGAGCCGGTCCGCCTCAGCGGCTTTATAACAATCTCATGGGATACGAAGACACCAAGATAGGCGGCGAGGAATGGGAAGAAATACATGGCCGCCCCTGCCTGCCGCCGATATTGATGCATCCAATCAAAGATGTAGCTCCGACGGAAAGCGGCTACGAAAGCGAATCTAGGCTGCCGTTTGGCTGAGATGCCTGGAGCGACGAGGTGCATTCGAGTGTTGAGTCCAGGGGGGTACTATCCGGTTGGGCGCGTATGACAGTCTGGCTCAAGGGGATAATGAATCTTCAATCGCATTGCTTGGCGTTATGTTCTGTAGTTTCACGTGTACTACATCTATAGTCACGGCGCATTTTCTGGGTCGCCGACCTAGTTTCTTTTTGGGAGGATATACCTTTGTAGTGCACGGGGTGTACTTATGCAACGACTCATCATAGACTATAGATGGATGGCTGAGTCAGGAAAAGACGCAAGGTCCAATACATACAGCAAATCAACTGTACGATATAATTTACTCTTTTGTTCAATACTACATGTGTCGCTGACACTGAATATTCGGCTCTGCTTTGAAGGAGAGCAGCTGTTAATTGCGCCTTTTGAGTTTCGTTGATCGCAAGCTTTGTTGCCGTTTCTATCCGCAATGGATCAAATGAAACTGTCGCGTCGGTATACGTCGTGTAATAGATATTCATCGCGGTATGGCGAGAATGAGCGGGTATGGTCTGGTCTGTCACTGCGTGATACAAGAGTCATACTTCACGCATCAAATCAGAATCTCGAGAAGGTGACATCCAGATCTCGGTATTTCGTATATGTGCAGCACAGATCAATGTGCAGCAATTGGCTGAATCAGTTGAGATTGCTCCACATCGCGCCGTTGCTCTTGCATGTACCAGGCCACTGGGATGCCGGATACAACGTGGGGGCTGAGCAGCTGAGCGGCATCAGCCCATTAGCAACTCAGTTCCTTCAACCAATCCGTCTCATTCAAGAGGGGTTGTGGTGTTGCCTAGTCGAAGTCGGGGTTAAAAAGCTAAGCTTCGTCCTTTGCTGCGAGAAGAGCCGGGTAATGATGCTGCTACGAAATCATCGACGATATTACAGCAGCACTTGAAGATGTCAAATCCAGCACTTATAAGCTCAGACAATTTCGGTCCGAAGCCAAGCCTTGTAATAGAGGCGGGACCGAGGATTGAGAAGTGGAAGAATAACATCGACGCAGAGAGAGATCAAGGGTCTTTACGTGTAGCTTGGATCACAGCACCTCGCCCATCTCCCGCTACGCGGATATTGATTCCAGATGGCTTTCCTAAAACACCAGCAAACATAGAGTGAGCGATATCGTCCACAAACTATGGCATTCAGATGCAAATATTCACATACTGTGCTTCAGTGTTGTGGTCGTCTTCGGACTCTCTTATACGCCGTTAAGGTGGCTTCACGAATATCTCGGTCAATCCGGAGCAGATTCCCGCGTCTTAGAATTCACATACCATCCGAGCCAGGTCCTAACACCAGGCCTGAGCCATTATGGTATCACCACTCTGGCCGAGCGTCTGCTTGATCAGCTGACAAAGTTGAGGGCTGGCGGCACAGTAAGTACGGGGATGCAAATGTTGAGGAAACTGGAAGCTCACACATAGATTGTTAGAAACGTCGTATTATCTTCCTCGCCATTGAGATAGGATGTATAATTGTGAAGAAGGTCGGTATGCTTTGCCTGGTCTGGCCGAGTATCAATTACTGATAATCGAGAGATAGGCACTCACACTTGCGTCTCGAGCGAAGAGTCCTCACGGCGAAATATTCGATGCGTGTCGCACACTTGTAAATCACGATAATCTCGTTCGAGCAGTGGTTATTTGCTGATACTTGAAGGTATTCTTTGACTGTCCACATCGAAGTGGTATGTGAAACCAAAAGCTTCTCTTCGGACATTATTGCCAAAAGTGTGACCAATAATACTATATAACCTTGTATCGCGTTGCTGCGCACTCTTGATACCCGTATCGAGTTTTGGTCAGAGAAGAATCGCTAACTTGGGCCCGAAGTCAATATTCCTGACATGGAAGATAAGGTGGCTCGCATCCTGTACGATGGCAGATTAGCAGACAGCTTGTCCCGTCGGCATCGGCCGAGCGTCGCTGCTATCTCGGGGCTCGCTGCTGTTATTCGTGAAACCAACGAATCCTTCTTAGCATCCAAATTTCTCATTCGGAGCTACCTTATTAGCATCCATGATGAACCTATGCTGGGTTTTCAGGCTTGGAAGGTTCGTGATATCACTTGTTTCCCATTATGTACTATATCTGACGAACGACAGATGCTCGATCGCACTATGGGAGCTTTGGTATGCGTTCTCGAGTCTTCTACATTACCATAAGTCGTGGTTTCTAATATCTGTCTTTTGACAGGGGACGCCATTTGAATGGCGCCTGTTTTGCCACCAAGTTAACCCACTCTTCTTGGCCGACCTGTTCCATATTCTCCGTGGGCTTGAGGAGTCACCAGTCTCCGCGACGGCATCGTCGCCCGACAGCCAGTTCCCAAGGATCCCATTTGGTGGAGAACGTGCTCTCCTTAGCCTGGCTACACCTACAGAGCCCTTCATCACCGCAGGGCACGCGGGCGCACCCATAAGGCTGTCCAGTGTATACCTCAACTGGGTAGAATTCTTGGGTAGCCAGGTCCTCTACGTTTATTCAAGTAAAGACAAAAACGACCTCGTTCGCCAGGCTTCTGAACATGTCTTTTCCCATATATCGAACATTCCCCCTTCAGGCAGGGGGTTGCCATTGCAGCTGTATTATTCCTTCGACGGCACCGACATCAGATCTCGTTCCCTGTCCAGCATGCTTTGGACGTTCCTAACACATATTACGTCTCGTTTTCCTGAGGTACAGAATTTCGTGCCATTCATGCTTAACCGCCTTTATGAGGAGCAGGCATGTACTGAGGCAGATATACTCGAGTGGTTTGAGTTTTTTATATCTCGTTTCGATGATATCCGCCTGATCATCAATCATTTCGACGTCTGCCCCAAGCCATCGCGCGACGCCTTCATGCAGCTTATTGCGCGGATCTCGATGCGATATGACAGGCCGCTTAAAGTATTTCTGACGAGCAGAGAGCCTGCTGTATTGCAAGCCGAGCTTTCGGACTGGCCGACAATCGACCTCGAGACGGGACTTGATCTAACAGAGACAGAGACAGAGAGAAAAGAAGCGCGAAAAGACGGTATACTAGTGCCGGAGTCACCTCCTTCCCCTCCGATACGGGAAGCTATACAGCCGTCGTTGAAAATGCCCGAAGGCGCTGTATTTGTTGATGATTTGGCGATGTCCATTCTTCTGGAGCAACAGAACCAACGAAACCTTACTACACAAGAAATACTGCAAGAAGCTACACTCGGTACTCTGGAAGCCTACACTCTCGAAGCGGTTCTTGATCGCGTATTCCGGAGCATACCAGATCAGAATCAGGCACGACTGGCAGTCGCTTTTCTACTGTTCGCAACGCGACCGTTATCGACAACGGAGTTTGCAACAATCATGTTCCTAGGAAGCTCCATCGATGATGGAAAGTCAGTTTCACCCTTTTGGGACCTTTTCAATCGATTCGAGAAGCAGAGAACTGCATGGTTTGCCGGTATTACCGTGAATAGGCACAGTGGAGTTCACCTCGCCCATCCACGCCTGGAAGCTGTCTTCCTTGACCCGGAAACCACTGGGTCTCCACGCTATTTTTGGCATGAGGTTGCAAGCACTGCGGATTATGACATAGCTCATGCCTGTTTGAGCTATCTCACTAGGAGCAAAGTCAAACACGAACAGAATCTGTTGTCCGACAAGCTGTTTGCCGTTGATAGTGATCTAGGATTCATCAGTTACGCGGTTAAATTTTGGCCTTACCACTTCTCTCGCGCCCTGTCCACTACCAAGGAAGAGGCAATTGAAAGCCTTCGCCAGAAAATGGTGGACGTTGACCTTGAGCGCTGGTCGAGAACTCTTGTGAGTAGCTTTTGTAATCGTCTTGTTGGGAACTGAGCTGATCTCGAACAGTGGTTGCTTTCAAATCTGTTCAATCGAAGTAGAAATCCCTGGAAGTCACCGATTCGAGCCCTCGTCAGTCTGGGGTGTTACAACATTCTTCAACCGAGCTCTGCCTCGGAAATTGCTTTAGCAATAGAGGAAGCGGCCCGGGCCGGCGCTGTTGACTATGCGAACAATCTTCTTGCGACGGAAGGTGGAGATAGTCTCTCTCAATCTGCTCTTCTTGGGGCCATAAGAGCGGCAAGCTCGAGCGGAAGCGAGTCACTAGCTATAGGCTTAATCGACCGGCTTTCCTCCGAGGGTAGGGACAAGCTGTCGAAGTGTGGCAAGAATCTTCTCTTCCGGGCGGCGAGGCTCGGTCTCTCTAGCTTGGCGGCAAAATTGCTTGAAATCGGTACCCAAGTCGACCCGGAAATCCCTTATTCTCAGGGGAGCCTAGCGACGCCGCTGTGTATTGCCGCCGCTGCAGGATACACTTCAGTTGTGGAAGTCTTATTAAACCACGGGGCCAATGTTGAGTTCAGGTCTCATCTTAAGCGGACCCCGCTGGCCCTGGCGGCTGCCCGGGGAAATGCCGACGTTATCGAATGCCTTGTGAAGAAAGGTAAAGCGGACATCGAGCAGGCGGACGATGGCAACGATCGAAAACAGACACAGACTCCGTTCTTCATCGCATGCGAATGGGGCAATCCAGTCGCGGTCGACAAGTTTATTCAACTAGGAATAAACCCCAGCAAGCCGGATACCACGGGATTCTCTCCGATTATCGTAGCGGCAAGCTATGGGAACTGGAGAACCATACAGTGTCTTCTAGATCACGGCGTTGACATAGAGACCGCGGGCCCCGGTGGGCGGGGGACTGCTCTGCGATATGCCCTCGCCAACGGCCACGTCGAGGCCGTCCGCCGTTTGCTCGAAAAGGGTGCGGATCCTTCCAGTCCACGATTCAACATACCGCTTCTTTACGAATTAGCCGACTATAAAGTGCCGATGCTCGACGGGGACAGAATCTCTCTAGCCAAGGTTCTTCTCGAACAGCACAACGTAGACATAAATGCGACAACTAAAAAGGGAAGAACAGCGCTAGCCCTGGCTTGTACTAACATCCATTCTAAGCTCGCCGAGTTCCTGCTTGAGTATGATCCGGATGTGAATATAGCTGACAAGGACGGATATACCGCGCTGTTTGAGGCTAGTGAGGCCCGGAATTTACCCCTGGTTAAGTTGCTCCTAGATAAAGGGGCAGACGCAAATGTGATGACTTCCGAGGGCATTATACCCCTGCATATGTGCGAGCTCTTGCCGGAGTTCACGCGGGTGTTGGCTGAACGGACGAAGGATATTGATTTTCCGACGACTCGGGGACTCACTCAGCTAAGTATGACGTCTTCCCTCCCCTGTTTCTGAGGCCTTCATGTGAATTCCCATGGCTTCATATGTACTATGAAAGGCTATATGCTCTTTTCTATAGAGTACTGATACTAACTATCGATCGTGACTAGTGGTCGCAGCTTCTAAAGGATGGACAGAATCTCTCAAGGTCTTACTAGAGCATAAAGCCAACGTCAATGCAGTGGTAAATAAGAAAAACCGATGGGTCGGCTGGACACCCATTATGTTTGCCGCTTTCTTCCACTTTCCAGACATAATGTTGATTCTGGCAGAAAAGGGGGCGGACCTGAAGAAACCGGATGCCAACGGAGCTAGCCCTCTCCACCTGATATTCGAAGCACTGACTTCGGAGGAAGGAAGAGTTGAATTCGAGTGTCTGAGCGTTTTGATGGAATTCCAGACACGTATTGACATTGACCAGATTGGCGAAAATGGCGAAACCGTCCTTCACCGTGTTGCGTGGCTTGGCCATCTGAGATCAGTCAAGAAACTCGTCAGGGCGGGTGCCAGCATGAACATACGAGACAACTTTGGCTCCACCGCGTTAAACGCAGCCACATGGCGTGGCAAGCGTGAAGTCATCTCGTACCTTCTCGAACAGGGCGCCGATCCAAACAACGCTGGCAGAGATCTCGGTCACAAGGAAGGGCCGCTTCATCGGGCTTGCCGAGACTCTGAGTACGGCATTGCCAGGATGCTGATAGAGCATGGAGCAGACGTCAACTGCGACTCTGTCTCTGGTTTTGGGACGCCTTTGATGGCGGTCTGTCTGCCTTATTCTAAGCACCTGGAGGATACCGATAGACTCACGCAGCACCTCTTGGATCTTGGTGTCGATGTTAATGCCAAGAGTCGTTACGTAGGCAGCCCCTTAGCCGCAGCTGCGCTGTCATCTCGCCCCAGTATTGTTCGTGCCTTGCTAGATAAAGGAGCAGTATCTGATAGGGAGGATGATCTAAAGAGAAAACCCATCCATTTTGCAGCTATAAACGGCGAGGAGAATTTCCGAATAATCGAGGAAGTGGGTGGGGAAATTACAGGCGTCGACGTCCTTGGCCGCTCAGTGCTGCATTATGCCGCGCAAGGGGGCCGTTTGCGAGTCGTTAAACGGATCTTTGAGCTCTTGCCGGAACTGGAGGTTGACGCGTGCGACATTGATGGCTGGACGCCCTTGTGCTGGGTCGCCAGGGGAACGACGAATTGGGTTTCCGAGGACCGTGTAAGTGAACCGACTGACCCGGTCGGTGTAGTTCGGTACCTGCTCGAGCGAGGCGCTGATGTGTCCGTTCAGTGCAAGATCGGGGATGAAGTCTGGTCACCTCTGCAACTAGCTTGCTATACAGGAGCGCCAGATGAGGTCGCCGCTCTCTTGAAAGAGAGACTTGGGCCTGAGTCCCATATCAACGAGGGAGGCGAAGCTTCAGAAACCGCAAACGACCTCAACCAACAGAAGGGTAAAGCAATAGAAGGAGTCACTTGCGATGTGTGTCTCTGGGTACGTCCACACCATCTGTTTTTATATGTAGACGAGCTAATAAAGCCGAAGGAGATCCGTGGTATCTATCAGGAGTGTAAAGTCTGTTGGGACTATGCGCTATGCCCGAAATGTTGGCACCACCGCGACCTCGTACACGTCTTCGAAGCGCCCCATGATTTCGAAGTTATTGATCTGGATTCTGATAATGCTAGTTGTACTTCGGAAGAAGGAGTTGATCATGTCCTTGTGACGCGGTCGAATAGTCCTGTTTCTGAGACGAAGGATCATGAAGGCGAGACTAGCACGAAGGACACTATAGGCAATGAAGCTGGGTGACGCTCCCGAAATATCCTTTTGCTATGCCGTTCGTAATAAATAGCTTGGAACGTTAGGAGTACATTTTTCGAGTCGAATTCTCTTAGTCATCTTCAATATACTACTTATTACCCGGTTTACTTTCTGGACGCTTACCGTGTTCGACGTTAAGCTATAGAAACTAGGCTGCCGTGTGGAATATCACCAACTCAGCGCGCCTAGGGTGGATGAAAGCGGCAACTGCTCAATAATAAGTTTTTCAATAAACATACAACGGTATGTTTAAGTTACCATGACATATTATGTTATACTGAAATTAACCTGTTTGAATAATCATTTAAACAGTATGAAGAGAATTATCTATATAAGTATATAGTATTCCTTCTTTTTATTCTTTTTTTTCTTTTTTATAAGCTTTAAGCTAAAGCTTTCTCATAGTATATTTAGAAAATAGCCGCAGGGAATTGAAGAAGTGGTCATAGCTAGTATAATAGTGCGAGTGTACTACATAGTGCAAGGTGTATCTCACTTTGTTAGAAGAGTATGCTATATAAGTACTTTTCGTAGCTACACCTTTTTATTATGTAAGTGGGATCTTCCTGGCCGCGTTCGACGGCACTTAAGCCCCTGGGTGACCACCCTTGCTTAGCTGAGCATTTAGGAACGACAGCTTATGCCGCCCTTCTCGCAGGATCTCTTCTTTGCGCCGCCCTCCCGCATATCTCAAGAGAATGGCGACATCATTCATACACTCTATGTACTAAGCGTTCCTAAATGCACACCTGCCTGGTGGGCTGCAGAAAGCACGGCTGCTGCGGTTGGATGCTGCGGCAATCAGTTATCAAGATACTGCGCATGAGGAAGCATCTAAGTTTACGATTAATACAAAAGTCTTTTCGATCACTAATTTGCGCACATACATTTGCATTTAGCCCATAACCAAACCATATGAACCTAAAGCCAGAATCGATGATTTCAACCGGACTGCAATTTGGTTTCTCCGAAGACCGGAATCCCATATATCTAAAGCTTCCAGCCTCCCTTGGTTCAAATTTTCTTTTCTATCCACACACATTACACACTACTGACCAGTGCCTCTTCCCTACCTCAGGACAAATACAAGTTCCTGTTACATTTCCACTGATACTTGCGAAATTTATGTCAACCTCGGTACGATGAAAAGTTCCCGGACGTGTCTGCGATGCTGGAAGCCGGGCCTTATCTTGGCTTCTAAACTTTTGGTTTACCCAATCGTTTGTTATTTTTTGTCCACGATTTATACCGTGCCTTGGTTCCTCCGATGTTTATTTTGGCTGGTTTATTTAATGTCATTTTATCTCATTATGTTAATTTTTATTTTCTTTTTAGCCCGGCCTATTTGGTTTGATGAAGAATCACCAGAGGAACACACCCATATTAGGCTGGGATATATAAGCGAAAAGGTGGCACAGGAACTAGGATGGGATAACTAGCTCGCTCCGAGGTAAGACATTTATGGCCTATTATTCCTTGCTGATCGTGCAACATATCCTCCTTAGCGAGTGAGGCTAACACAAGGTAGAGAATTTCGGCGACCTGATCCGGAAAGCAGAGCTTAGTCCTACAACTTTGCGGTTACTTAAAGGAACCTAAGTTGGCCGTGCCAAGCCTCCTAAACAAGCGCCCCGATGCCCAGGCCCGCAGTATAGCATGGGAGGTCAGATATTACACCCGAGGAGTTTTACCGCGAAAAACTACGCAAACCTCACCTTCTCGCCATGAGATTCAACGGCTGCAGCGACGACAAGGAGCTGTATTCTGGTTACGGGAGCGCCCACACACTCGAGAAGGCCGTACGCGATCTAATGAACGCGGCGAATACGACGTTGAACAACTACGGCTTGTCGCTCGCACGAGCTGTCAACGATTACCCCAGCGGCCCTCCCTCGTAAGGGGACGACCTCCGAATACCCTTACATTAACTAGCCAATCACGAACCTGCATGGCAAGGCCAACAGACACGGCATAATAACACTCGCGCCTTTAGGTTTGGCGTAGGAGCTGGGGATATGTAGACTATGTGCGGAACACGTAGTAAGAGACCTCTTACGCCGTTGCATCTAGAGTGTCGAGATGTAGTAACTGTCCCAAGGCGTTAAATATACCATCTATCCATCTATCTATCCAGCTGACTACTATTCAGTTGGCTGCCATTTAGTTAGCTTCCATTCAGTTGGCTTTTCATAGTGCTTTCCACTGTTTTATGCGACCATCTCGTAGTTTTATCAGCTGCATAACAGGGACTAAGTTGTCTGGGGAGATGGCAGGCAACTCTCTCAGGACCGCGTCGCCGTACTTATATTCTCGTTGTTCTTTTCGACAGCGCGCTTGCGGTCGCCTGAGGTAGCCTGCAAAGCCTTCTTAATGGCCTCGAGTGCCGTTTTACCAATACGGATGCCGACCTGGACCTTTTTTAGAGCTTGCGCGGCTGTATATTCTCGTATGGACGTCTCGGTTAGTTGTTGTTATGAACCCAAAGTGGCGCGATAGGCTATATCCGGAATAGGAAACCACTGGAATAAGTGACGGTTCTTAATAACCACTAGTAACGTATAGTAATCATAAAGATAGTGAATATTGTTAGATCTTTCAACAGGCGAGCACTGAAAATGTATATATGAAGTTCGCGGGGCCTCGCATAGGTGGCCTCCCGTCAGCGCGTAGGCTTCCGTACAACACCTTGGCGGATTCGGCCACCCAAGTCGTCGTAACCACCGTTATCGCCACTCCAGCCCCTGTGCCTTTGAGCTCCGCGAGCCCCAGCAAGGGTAGGGGGGGGAAGCCGTCGTATAGGGGCAGACATCCCGCGAGCACATGAACAGGAGGGGGCTCTGGTGCTCAGCTATGGCCAAGTTGTCATCCAGCTGATGACTTGTTTCGATCCTCAAAGTTAGAGACAGAGCCAATTCTTTTACATCAATCCAGTAGCGATATGCTTTTTAATACAAGAGCTATATATAAGCTAGAAAATAAACTTAATATATAATTATGATTAATTCATTTTATAACTTTAATTATTATATGATAATTTTTTAAGAGATAAATATGTATAATATATTATATATAGCTTATTTAACACCTTACCTTCTACTTTCACTTATTAACGATTCATTTAATTGTAAAAGCGTAAGCTGCCGTAAGCTTCACAACTCGTGGTAAAATGACCACGAAACCAATCATCGCAGGCCATTCGCTTAACGTGCCAGGATAAACCCCACCTCCGAGATGACGGGTTGCAACACAGCCTTGATCGGGTCAGGCCGCTGACCCGGCCGCCCAACATTCAATACTTACTTTACTTTGGGGGCGAAGCCATGTTCATCGTTTTCGAACTCATGGCGGCTCGGTTTCCTTCCTAACAACTACTCATCTTTCATTAAATACTCGCAATTATGGCTGGAACGGCACACCCTACTCCCTCTAACCCGGAATACCAGCATTTCGTACCTCAGTTCATCCTGAGGAACTTCGCTCACAAATATACTGGGCCACAGCGTTCAAAGAAAGGGAAGAAGAACAAAGATGATAACATGTTCCGCGGCGAACTCGTCGTTAACAATGTAAATCTGAAAGCCGACCCAATCGCGATCGAAGAGACGAAGATCAAGCGCATTCTCGGGCAGTACGACATGTACCAAAACACAGCTCTGCCCACAGCACAACGACGAGAGGTCGAGACGTTGCTAGGCAAGTTGGAGACCCAAGTCAGCATCAGTAAGTAGCTCTTTGATGACCTGTCCGAGAAATAGATCCTTTCCCTCCTGGTTCGAGACACGCGTTAGGAGCTTGGCATTCCTCTTGAAACATATATGGAAACGCTGCTAACTCTCACGCGCGCAAAGTCTTCCGCAAAATCACCAAGGCCTTTGAGGCTGGAGATCCAAGTATATGGGTGACACGTGAGGAGCGAAACTCTATCCGCAAGTTCCTCTTTATTCTTAAGTACCGCGGATCTCGCTTCCATC
Source organism: Xylaria sp. FL0043 (assembly GCA_022578865.1). Lineage (NCBI taxonomy): Eukaryota > Fungi > Ascomycota > Sordariomycetes > Xylariales > Xylariaceae > Xylaria > Xylaria sp. FL0043. The sequence continues at coordinate 151,571 of MU397275.1, forward strand.
AGCGCTTCTACCACGAAAGCCTTGACCAGTATGTTGCCAACGACAAATCACAACTGGAAAACTATATGAGAGAGAAAGGTTTCGAGCGACCTGTTGACGTTTGGTTTCATGGCCTCAAAACAATTATGGACTTGAATATGAACACGGATAACTGGCACCAGGAACTTGCCAAGAACATGTATCTCTCGGACGCAATGTGGTTCTTCATGCACACAGAGATGATGTACATGGCCATCTGCACCCCGTCCGAGCCAGGAGCCGAGTTTATACTCACCGACAATAGCTACAACGTGTTCGAAGGGCCGAACACTTTCATGCAAAACCCGGTCACCGGCGAGATAATGGAAACTGGATGGACTAGTTTCCATGAATTTGCCCCCTTAACCCCAAAATTGATGATTGTTTTACGGAGCTTCTTGTTCCCCGTTCCTGAAGAGGACAGCAATCCGAAAATAAAGGCAGAAAGGGATGCGCAGCGCAAGATGGCCGTCGACGATTGGTACGGGGCCAGCCAGCAGTCTTCTCTAGCCGACTTGCCCATAAACAAGCCGCGCAACAGCTACAGCGAGATCGTGGACGGTCGGGTGCGGCTCCTGCCTGGTGAAGATGGGGCAAAGCGCAAGACAGATAAGTTTTGCTTTTCGTTCTTTCCTCTTGGTATGGACCACGTCAACAAAATCAACCACATCTTACTCGATAACTCGTATCGGTGCTCGAATATTGTCTTCGCTTCGAAAGAAACCTTCTTCACGACCCTGGAGTGGTATATGACCTATGACGGCGACCTCGGCAAAGCAATTACCATAGATTCGGCGGATGAGAGACGCAAGTTCCTCATGAATCTCGCTACCCTCATGAAGGCTCTGGGGTCGACAAAGAAGCCCGTGTGGACGGACAAGACGGCTAATGTCATGTCGGAATTTGACAAGATGAACGGTCTCCAACGGATGCTGCAGGGAGGCTTGCTTGGCTGGATGATTACCGCAAAAACGGAGGTCCAAGAGAGCTCGGCACCGCCTCGAGGGCTTGAATTTGCTTACATGTCTCTTGGTAGGATGATTCTAAACGAATCCATATCAATATGCAATCGCTGCAGACGCTAACCGGGATTTTATACAGGGGGCTCCGATCAGACGTTGTTGGAAGATATGAGCACTGCCAAGCGCATGTTGAAGCAGCGGATCAAGATAGATGTCGAGTCTCAGGGGCAGCCAGAGGATATTCGAGGCCATAAACGCGAGCAACTCATTGAAGACTACATGGTTTCGTACCCTCCTAGGACAGTACTTCTTTTCGTGAAAAGGGTGAGGCTGATGGTTCTCAATCACCATGACGACGAGTACCTTTTGAGATTAGCAGCCGGTACTATTGTGCATACGGAGGAGTCAGAAGACATTATCGCCCAAGGTAAGCATGTCCAATCCTTGCCCTTTCATTCTATTTTATAAACCCCGCACAGTTTTTGTTTGCTTCTCGTAACTTTCAACTGAGAATTCTGTTGAACTAAACCGGATCAGCTCTGCATGACAAGATGACCCCCACCAAGCTCAACCGACTTATGTACAATACCGCAATGAACGATATCGAGAAAGCCAAGGACCCGATCCCCGAAGACGAGTTCTGGCAGACGCCAACCAACTTTGCAGCAGCTCTACGGTTAATGATGGTCAGGAAAGTTGTGTTTGGTATTCCAGGGGTGTTAAAGGGATGTGGGATTGCAGAGGTTGAAAAACTCGCTTTGGCTCACGAGCGCATGATCAGGCAGCAAGATCTAAAAGGACTCCCCTTTCACTTCATGGACGACGATCAGAAGACGGAGCTTTTGACAAGAGTCGCGGTCAGAAAGATGTTTCGAGAGGTCTTAGCTGGTATCGTGGCGGACGATTTGCTGCCGGTATTGGAGGACGTCCTGTTCAAGATCTCTTACCCTACTCCGCCCATGAAGTCTCCAATCTAATTACCTTTCCCCGTAAGTTATGTTTCAGTGAAGTATTTGGGATTACGTGAGGTTCAATCCCCGATTTCATCTTTGCACTCCTTCATTACCAGATCTCATATAATATAAATAGCATCAGAAGCTCACGACACGTCATCCCAATTATTCCATCAATCAGATCTGGATTCTCTCGAATCCTCACTCAGATTCTCCCATAGTTCCTTCCTCAGATCTTCCCTCGGATTCCTCTTTAGCTTCTTCCTCAGCTTCTCTCAGCCTGTCCGTCGTAGTCTCCCTAGTTTCTCCGCTGGGTTCTCCCTCGGGCTCTCCTTCGATTTCTTCTTCTACTTCTCCTTCTCCTTCTGATTCTGCGGCACATTCTTCCTCGTTGCTCTCGGTGTTGCGCCATACGAGACAAGGTCGGAGGTCCCCAAGGGCCATCATTTCGGCCACTATACAGCGGTACTTCATCCTTTCGTCTGTGCTTTCTGAGTGTGCGACTTCGGAGTTGGAATTGTAGTCGTCCTCCCCAAATTCTTCCTCATATTCCTCGAGAGACTGCTCGTGATTTTGCTTCGGGTTTTGTTTCAGCTTGACAACACGATAAATTGATTCCCACCGAGCCCAATTCATTTGGATAAGTGCGATGGCCAAAAATTCTAGTGTGGTGTGCCCTAGCACGACATAGGGGTACGTAGCGGCCGTGATAGAGGTAGCAATGGCAGCGGCGTGAACGATGGCAATGATTGGGAGGGGCCCGAAATAGGTAAGGGGGTTGAGGAAGCATCTGAGCATGGTGCTTGATAACGGTTCATTAGCGGCGAGCCTCACCTCGACCATCACTGCTATCATGTAGGCAATATCTATCGCCATGAGGAAAACGGCTGCGAGCCTGGCGAGTGTGAACATGAAATCCATCATGGCGGTGTTGAAGTGTATCAGGATATCTCGAATTAATTTAAGGATGATCTGCTGTGGCATCAGCTTCTTGTATAATTACCATGAAAGAGGTTAGCGTCTGAGCATACCAGAATAGCTGGTCTATTAAACTAGCCGTCACGTTTTTAAGGCTCCTTTGGAGTTTATTCTTAGTCACTTGGTAGGAACTGCCGGTTGGCGGTAGCGAAGATGATGTTGGCGTGGGTAATATTGGGGTTGGCGGTGTTGCTTCTGCGCCAGTATATTCCGTAGGAGTCGAAGAACAATAAGAGAGAAGCAAGAGATCCATCTAGTGGGAGACTCAAACCAAGCCAATCCTGAAGAACCTAGTATTATCAGCACCTTATCCCGTGCGTCCGTGGGCCCAGCTTTGACTTTCCACCAACACTTCGACTAAAATCATCACAAGGTCAAAATTGGCAGCGCGTTACTCATTTTCAGAAGATAATAGAGTTGTACATGTTTCAGGAGCGGTCGGGCAGAACTATGAACCCAAAATTAGACACTCACTGAAAAAGTATGATGTGTCATTTGCATACCTGGCTTCTCTGAATATTGCTGCTAATATGGACAACTTTTGAGGTGTACGTTTCGAAGATAAGATGACCTCCTTATAGCCTTTGCCACTGACCGTACCGTATATTTATTGGTTTATGTTTCAAGCTCTTGAGAGAGTCTCAGAGTAAGATCTCGTTATCATAGAATACATTTGAGGCTGTGTCCCTATAAACTCATATCTTTACAGGCACTGCTCTGAGAACTATGCGACTGTTAAACGAACACTAGGAGCCATGACATGAGAAGTTGAATAATCCAATTCGTTGAGAATTAATTTATGATTCTATCCTCATGATACCGTTTACATGTATGAGGAAACGACTGGCCATGGTGATGTTGATAGTGAGATGATCAACTGTGCGAGTACAGTGCAAACCAAGCCCCGCACTATGTATCAAGATGCCTCGGCTTGTTCCTGGAAGCATCTAAGCTACCTAGCTAGGTACATTTGAGGTTCAACGCAAAGAACAATTATTCAAGACGTCGAACTACGATATCTGCGAGACGATAGGAATTGGATACATACTTTTTACAACTATCGTTCCATACAGTGCCAGTAGAAACAATGGAAGTCAATAACCTGTTCGATGTCAAGGTAAGCAACTATGCTGTACTCTCCACGCTCACCACATTCACCACGAGAGCTTCATCAACCTTCTATCAAACGTTACAACTGATAGCCTTACAATTATCTTACAATTATACAGGGTAAAGTCGTCTTAGTAACAGGAGGTCAGCCACCCACCCCTCACCTCAAGAACGCCATCCCATAACTAACCACGACTTTTCACCCCCCCAGGCGCGCGAGGCATAGGCCGCATGATAACAGAAGGCTTCGTAACCAACGGCGCAAAAGTCTACATCGCCTCGCGCTCGTCCCAAGCATGCCACTCAACCGCCGCAGAACTCACCGCCCGGGGTCCGGGCTCCTGCATCGCGCTCCCCGCGGACCTGCTCCAGCTAGACGAGTGCAAGCGGCTCGTCGCGGAGCTGCGCGCCCGCGGCGAGGACAGGCTGCACGTCCTCGTGAATAACAGCGGCGCGGCCTGGGGCGCGCCGCTGGACGAATTCCCCGACGAGCAGTGGTCGCGCATCCTCACGCTCAATCTGCAGCGCGCGTTCACGCTCACGCAGTTGCTGCTGCCGATGCTCGAGGCTGTGGGGGCTGAGGCGCAAGGGGAGAACCCTGCTGCTGTGGTTAATATTGGCTCGATTAATGCGTTGAATGCGCCCAATCTTGAGGTGAGTGGGTGTTCTTCCTCTGAATGTGGTGAAGGTGGAGGTGTTGTTTAATGCCGGAGCTGGTTAGATATTAGATAGGGCAGACGGGTTTATGAGTACCTAGCAGAAAGTTCCGGAAACCGGGGGCGTTTCTCGTCATTTGCTAAAAATCACATACTTGCCGGTTTTATATGTTCATTGTACTGACGAGGTCACAGAATTACAGCTACAGCGCCTCGAAGGCTGGTCTACACCACCTCACCCGGCATCTATCCCAAGTTCTCGGTCCGAAGGGTATCACAGTGAACACGCTTGTATGTACCCAGAAATATCCCTCTTTTTACCCCCCTTTTCACCCTCTTTTCCCTTCCGACAAGCTACTTCCTGCGCAGTGTGACTTAACGTAGGGTCCCTTCACCACTTGACTCTGACTTCACCACCTAATCTAGGCATGCGGACCCTTCGACACGAAAATGATGGCCTTCTCAATGAAGCATTTCCGCGAGGCGATCGAGGACGGGAACCCGATGAAGCGGCACGGCCGGCCCAGCGACGTCGCGGGCGCATGTATTTTCCTCGCGAGTCGCGCCGGGTAAGCTCCTCTTCTTCCCTTCCCTTCCCTTCTCTTGTCTTCTCTTATCTTCTTAGCCGAACCTCTTGCTGAAATGACTGAATTACCCTATCTCCCTTTTCTTTTCCTTTCCCGTCTCAACAGCCGGAATTTCACGTCCTGGATCGGTCGTTGATCACGATAATGCATGGTTCTGACACCTTTTAGATCGTATGTCAATGGGGCTACTATCAATGTCGATGGTGGTGTTCACCTGGCGGCAAAGATGTGAGCCCGCCAGTCGGATTCAGCTTTACCTTTTTGCCGGCCGAGAGGATATCAACAAATAACAGGTAGATTGGTGTGATAATCAGGGGAAGAAACACGCGAAAATCTCCAACTGACGGATCAGGTTGACGAGATTAATGAATTACTCAATTGGTCATTTGGTGCATTGTCGGTTACGCATCTGAATATTATCGGCTCACCTACTCTAGCGGTAGCCGGCTTTTGAATAGTTTTACTGTGTACATACTCTATGATGCGCCTGGCTGTTGCTGTCGCCTGAAGTGAGGCTCGACATCTTGTTAAGGGTTATATAATGGCCGAATATACCATTAAATCCCGTTATCATTTTCCGGGCTCAGTGGAGGAGAGTCTAGCGTATCACAACCGTACTATGTTCCAGGCCCCCAACATCTCTGGAATATTCTATCGCGATGGCTCACGAGGCGGGGGAATTCCTGTAAAATGTCGTTCAATCGCCGATTCTCCCAGCTTAGGTTGTTATCGAGGATAAGGTGGGTGTAGGAGAATACGGTCGCATCGAAGAGTCCCGGAACCGCGCTTTCGAAGAACCAATCCTCGTCGCCAAGGATTGCATCTAGGGCGCGAAATGCCTCTTGTGCTCCTCTGTAGAGATCCACTGGATTTATGGCGTCCCTGCTTGTCGATTTCAAAATCTCCAGCTCAGCGGCGCGTCGCAGTTGGTACAGTATTGTGGTCCGGACGGGTCGCGACGAGGTTACCGGCTCGATGTAGAGACGGTCGAGGAGGTTGGCATTTGCAGGCGATAGATATAACGTATAGAGCCAGGCATTCCGTATGCGATGATCAAGGAGCGACTCGTAGGCTTCTACTCTTGCGCCCAGATCACCCGGGAGCTTGGATTTACCATTATCGATGCCATACTGCTCCAGTTTATTCGACGGAACAACCCTTTGTGATTTAGAATCGCTGGGTGTAGAAGGTGGTAAGAGAAACGGCAATGCGCCGGTAGGAGAGGCGTGGTTGTTTGAGGAACAAACAGAAAAGTCGACCCCGGCGAGCTTGAGGAACGTCTGTCGTACAACATTAGCTCAGCAAATCAAGTCGCGACCGAGTTCAGGGTAATCAGGGCTTACCTGCCACTTCAGACAGGATGGGTTGAAGCTCGGCAGCCCCTTCAAAGCGTCCTCGTCTGATATGAAGACGTAGAGTGTCGGCACATCTCTGATCTCGGGCGAGCGAGCAGGTAGCTCGTTGGGGGGGTATGTCAGAAGTGGAAATGTCTTGAATAGCCGGGCGAGGGGAGCCGGTATGGTGAACCAGCCAGAAGACTCTTGAGAGCGCGCCCTCAGTTTTGATCCCTCTGCTGTATTCGGCATTGTGAAGGGGTAGAGCTGCAGCGCAATCACCAGTACAGCATTTACAATTTCTGGAGCTACTGCTGCTCTGCGACAGCCACTCTTGCTACCCAAGGCAAGTACGACTGCGAAGAAGCAACGAATTGCGCCTATCGATAAGACTCGGCGGCCTATCAATCACCGGGTAAGGTTCCGGTAACGGACCGGCTTACAGCTGGCGCTAGGCCCGGCACTACCCCCGAGAGATCTGGCAGGGCCCAGGATCAGCGAACACGGCGTAAACTTCCGCTCGGGATAAAAGCCTACCTGTGTATGTACTTACTCCTGCTACCTCAAGGTGGGGTATGTACGTCCTGTTACTTGGTGTCTTATTCAGGAGGAAGCAAAAGTAATACTGAGTATTCCTCTATGTCCGTTCAGCCCCGGAGTAACTCAGCTAGGATTCTATTGGCGGCCGGGGTCCTCTTTGGAATGAACAGCGTTGATCCTGGCGACTGTCCGCGCAGCGCTGTCCGAAGTTCGGTGGACGATACAAAGCCATCTAGGTCACGGTGCTGAATGATACGACAGCATACATAATGCAGTGCTTACCTAATACCTACTGACCTACTAACGCAGTATGTATGGAAGGGCATCCAGACACGCTGCATATACATACTGCAGTATATAGCAGTATCCTGGGTATGGCACGACTGGGCGCATGAACGATAAAATGGGAGTGGTAATAGTTTGTAGTCATCAGCAGCACCAACAACAACGGCTCTTGCCGCAATCCGATCGCAGGATGAGGGCTGTTTTGGGCGTTCGTGGCGGCCGCGCGTGCATTTGCATGTCCGACTCGCATGGAGCGTCCTAAATAGCGTAAGGCGGGGGATAAAGACAACTAATACGTACTATAGACAGGCAGACCAGACCCTGAGGAGAAGAACCCTTGGGCGGTCCTCTTCGCAGCCTGTTCGATAACATTACATAACGATGCTGTCGTGTCTTGGCAGAACACTCGCCATGGCCAAGAGTTGCTGAGTACCTATCACAGACCCCACGGCTCGTCTCGTCTCGTCTCGTCTCGTCTCTGACTCAAGGGCTGCGTGAGGGCTGCGTTGAGGGTGACATCCCGCCAGAAATTGTCCTCTTCCCGTGTTCACCGGGCTCCGTCCGTCGTCTGCAGCATCAACACACCCTACCGTTATTGTGGCCCTCGCTGTGACGTGGGGCTGACGTCCGGATGTAAAGGATGAAATCTCTTCATGTTGTCATATAAGTTGGTGTGGCGCCCGATGCTGCTATGCAATGACTTGTGTGCTTATTCCATCATGTCTCGTGTTGTACCAGGTATGCTAACGACTACCTACTTACGTACTTATGTATATAGCTTCCTGTGATGATGACATCAATGAGGCTCCATCTTTCTGTTCGCGGTAGAAAAGAGCCGAATCACGGCAACGAAAGTAAATATGCAGAGAAATACTCCGATTGGAAGTCTAGAACGAAACTGGACTGCTGCGTCTGGCGTCTCTCGTCATTTATTGCCCGACCAATAACACTTTGTAAGCGGAGATGCGACAACGACGACGACTTGCGCACCCAAGTTTTTCCAAATAGGTTTCTCCAATATGAGCACACCTTCCCGACCGGCTTGCATGGGATAATTGGCCTGGTGAACCCCAATGTTTCAGCTCACTAGTGGAGCGAGGGCACGATGCAGCGATCGTCACCCCTCTCTCTCCTCGAGTATCTCCTCTCTAGCTAGCTAGCTTTGAAGCACAGATCGTAAGTCAACATGACCGATGACTAAAGCCATCGCGAGCGTGACGAGTGGACACGGCAAGGTGAATGCTGAATGCCCTCACAAGTACTTATAGTACTTACCTACTGCGTAGTATGCCACGACGAATACGCTATACGCCATACTGCGACGCAATGCTAGTATAGAACCAAGACCAGGCCGGTCTGGTCCACGTCCCTCTCTGAGCCCACACCACTCGCATGTCGTGCTACCTGCTACCTACTTGACATTCGCCAACCATCGCCCGTCCGGCTGCAATATACAGTTTTTGATCATTCTCTTTATGCTGTGACACAATAATATGCGTAGATCGCACACAGTATCTCTAGGCCACCTGAAATCCTGCGTACGTATGTCAAAGGAGACCCAATCATGTTGTACTGAGTATACTCTTGTTGGAGTCGTGTCTAGATAGAGAAACGCACTAGTTGAAGCCCTGTTTGACGGAAAACAACTAGGTTGGTATAGACTGCACCGGATTCAACTCGGCTTTGCTGGTACCAACAACCCCTCACGCTGATGCTCCTGGGCTGTCCGCGAGGATGGCAAGAATTGAAAATTGATGAGATAAACTAGGGGTACAAAGTCTGAAGGATAATCTAGGAATAGTTAAGGAAAATGGAAAAAATATTTCAAAGAGCCAAGCCTGTCATTTCAATTTCACCCCAGTTGTGATCATCAACGCAAATCGTCTTAGCAGCCAATTAACACCCGTTGCCGATTTCCCTTTTCGGACTATATTTCAGTACCCAGCAAAGATACTTGCTTACATACATGATGTAGTTAGTCTAGTCACAGGGATCTTGGGAAGGGTAGGAATTCCGGAAGGAAAGTACCCTTGACTCGTACTGGGGGATAGTAGGGGATGGATACTGCTAGTATATGGTCGTGCTCCGTCAAACATGTACACTGCCAACATTACATACGATGATGTAGGTGATACTCCTAGATATGTAATACACCTAGGAACTGGGTACCCTGTGTAAGTAGGTATAGGCAGAGCAGGTATCACTTATATCAACAAAGACCAACCTCGCACTGCCCTTGGTTCTCTTTTCTTTTCCCCCAGGCTTGCCTAACCATTTTCATCGCAAATTGTTACATGTGACTTAAAATAAGAGACATATATACCAAAAGCGTGCGCTCTCCATTTTGGCCAGTTAAATAGCTGTCGTACGACGTCGTGCCATTTATAAGGTCCGTTCTTTGTCTACACTACTCATCATATATCTTGCACTACACACACTGCCAGCGTGTCACCCGCCGAATCAACCAGACCAGCCGACCCAAACCTTATTACACCATACGCGTACTATCCTGATTCACAGTTTCTGCGCTCGACTGACGCCATAAAGGTCGAACCCGTTCCCTTTGAGACCTTTGTCCTTTGTGCATTGACTTTATCCGCAATCCCACGGATGCACTTACACAAGCCAAAAACAACACCAGTCAATCATCCACCCACTCACTCACTTACACCCAAAAACCACCGATTGTCTCCGGAGGTTATCACTACATTTTGACAGAAGTCAAAATGACACCACTATATCTTTGCGCGTCTTCAACAACAGCAGCTGTTGCTGCTGCTGCAGACTCCTCGACATCATCCATGTCGTCGGCTCCCATCTCAGACTCCACAACAAGACGGCCCAGCAACGTCATCATGCACCCTCCTAAGCCCAAGAAGAAGAAGACGCACAGCACCGACCCTTACCTGCGCGACTTCACTCTCGTGGCCGAGGCCGCGCGACGGGCCCAGATGTCCCTCATGATGCGAGACATGGAGAACGTCAGTATAACGCCATAGACGCTCGGAATATCCCATCCTATCTCATCCCATCTCCAATCCAACTTAATTCACTGCGCTTGCCCGTGTGTCGACGGAACGTACCTAATTTGCATTATTACCTACGATCTTCGTTTTCCTTTTGCCCTCTTCCGCCTGGCGCGCTATCCCCTTCCCAGGTGCTGTCAGCCACGAACCAAGCCAAGCGCAAATGCAAGATTCGACTAGGGTTTTTGGATTCTCATTCCCGAATAAGTTTCGACTTTTACCTGCGACTCCCCATATGCGCGGGTCGTATAGCACCACGTGCCCGTGAACCGGGGACCAGGCGCCGCTTGTCCAGGCCAAGCCAAGGAAAAAATACAAATCTAATACCTAGTGTAATCCCTACCAACCAACAGACATACATCATCTCAGCTCTAGCTTCTCCAACTTTTTGCTTTTCAGGGTCACAAGGTCGTTGGCGTTACAATCATATCATTGTTTTTACCAACCATTTTCTATCAATCTATTGGCATTGCGGCTTATTCCTGGCGTTCGTGATGCTGGGCATGGGCATATCACATCTTTACCCGAGGGACGAAAGCGACAATTCTCCTAACCCCATCCCCGACGTCATCGTCTGTGGATGATCCACATAGTATTACCGGAAAGGAGGGCATATTTCTCTCCCTGTGAGAAATGGGGAAAACGAAAGTCTCACGCCGCTTGGCATGCATACGGATGGTGGATCCCAGATTTGGAACCGGGACACACTAGCCACCTTGGATCTGGAACTACGACTCGCGCTAGATTTCCACACGCCCCCTTCTACAGAAACTGGAATTCATTCCCCAACAACACGGTCACAGAGTGCGGCACAGAAGCGCAGGTGCGAGGCACAGCAACCCCGACACCACCAATTACGTAACTTGCGACCCTGGAAAGAAATGGGAATAGGCAAAGTTACTCGTATTGTCTTGGGTTGTGATGTGTGTCTCGTTTGCCAGGAATAAATCCAATAGGACGCGGACGTGGACTCGTGACGCAGGCTGAGACCGAAGCGCCTTTGGGGGTGGACTAACCACCCAACTCCGCACTAGGTCGGGGATCGAGAATCCGACAGCATCATTCACAGTATCAATAGCGAGTTCGGGGGCAGAAACAAGAAAGGGTTTCTACCCCGGGGGTTCAGTCCGAGATTGCATAATTGAGGGAGAGAGAGTATCTAGAGAGATTTCGAATGAAAATCAATAAGAAGCCAATCCCAGCTCATCATAGTGTGTTACATACCGTCTCGTGCTAAAAGTACCCAGTGTTGTGCAATGCACAATTGCAAATTTGAAATTCCCGGAAAAGCCCTATGGATGTAATGTACGTCTGTCCGTATGGCACAAGATCATGAGATCACGAAAAAGGGTTTTCTTGCCCTTGCAAACAAGGGTTGCGGTCCCAAGGACCAAGTGCAAGGAACCGGGACGGCGATTCTCTGCTATCAGTTTAGTGTAAGACGGATGCGGTTCCCCAGCAAGCAGCGAAGAAAAGTCCCCCAACCAAATACTGAGTATTCTACTCTACACTAGACCTAACCGATGACGCGGGTTGGTCCCGAAACAATTCATCATTCGGACTAGGTTAGACAATACAGATGAGAAGTCACTTGAGGCCCTGCTCAACACCCTTGAAGGATCATCAATCACTTATACCAGCTCTGGGTAAGGGGTTATCCACCCGCGAATCAAATACCGGTAGCGCTATAACAAATACCCAGGTACATATATCACCCCCTAAATGAAATAAACATATTAAATGTCTGAGCAGAAAAATCTCTATACGATGAACTAAGCCTGCGAGATCTGGAATTCGCTTTTCTATTTGTTTTCAAATTTCGTGACTTCCCTTTGCCGCCTTAGGATTTACCGTGCCTATATTACCTGGCGATGTAAGGGGCCAGTCTGTTAGGCGAAGCGAGTGCGAGTGCAAAATCTCCGAAGTAATAAATAGAGGAAGCGAAGATTCTGAGCTTCAATTTTCTTGTTGGGCATCTGGGTATAGACTATTAACCTGGCTATAACATATCTATAGACTCTTTATCTAACGCACGGTACGGTAATTGACCTTGCTAGTGCATGAACGAAACTAAACCAGGGGTTGAAGTTCGCATGTAGTATACGCAAGGTAACTAATATTAACGTAGAAAACCGAAGTATGGAAAGCCAAAACGGCGTATCTACCTGATCGCCAGCCTTGTTCTAGTATGGTGTATAGAAGCGAGGTCCTGCGGCTATCCTACTCTTCAGTTATTAGACCCCCGGGACCCCGGACTGTCATTTCCCAAATCTATGTCCTCGGTGCGAAGAGCAGAGTCATCCCTGTACCTGTCATCTTCCTTCGTTCATCCATACCCTGTATTACCGACATCGGGACTCGCTTCCGGGGAACTAAAAGGATAACACTGCACTAAGATGAAAAAAATAAAAAAAAACTATTCTCGAAGAAAGAGGAATAGATAGCCCTAAAGGAATGCGTTTGCATTATGCTATCTCCTTCTCAAGCGAGGGTTGAGGAGTTGGCCCATATTCGCGCGACGATAACGCCGACACCGCAAGGCAAGGCTGCCACCTCGCTTGCATGCTTGCTTGCCTGCTTCTTTCCATCCTTCTAGCGGCGCGCAGATAACTATCGCAATTTGAAACGCCTGTCTATCAGGTATATATGCAGGAAGAATCCCATCGCCGGCAGGCAGGAGCCCACTTCGCTCCCCACGTGGTAGGGCATTCACGCTGTATGGATAAGGGACCGCCGGCGTAGGCCAGGTGAGATAAGAATATGTAGGACTCTCGAGAATACCCGGTACGATACCTAGGCATATACCAACCTGCATGCAGATATGCAGGTATGAAGGAATGCAGCGCATGTCTCCGGCGTGGAGTGCCCGGCCGGCAGGCAAATTGTGTGAGAAGATATGGAGTAGAAAGGCTGGCTCCGTGGAGATGGATTCACCTACTTGAATCTCGGTGTTCAGATATGGTATTGTTACACCGGGTTTGGATACCCGCCTCTTCTTGGCATTAGATTTCCGAGCTGAGTATCGCTAACCAGATAGACAGCTAGATTGGCGAAGCTGTAGTATCTCCAACGGCTCCTGGGAAAACCACAGAGCATGCGTCGACGTAGCTATTGTCTACTGTACTACGCAACCCGCTCTCTTCTTTCCGCCAGTTCCGGTATCTTTGCATTTATATTACGTTCATACTTTATGTCAACAACGTTCTGGGACCCTGTCGATCAGGAAGCCGAAAGTTTGCAGGGAGGATGTAGGGTGGGGTCCAGGCAGCATATACTTAATATGCACACATACATTGACATATCTAGCGATATATACATTCCGGAATGGACAAGCGAAGGAATGATCTACGTAGGTAAGTATCTCAGGTCACCCAGCTGGAGGGTTGTGTAAGACGGGTTGTATGACCCGAGCAGTACTATGTATATGATCACAGCAGGGCAAGGTGCATATGTGCCTTCTTTTGATAAACGAAACCGCACGCGCGCCCCATGGGAACAAATTGGGTCCCATGATGCACGAATGCATGTAGAACAAAGGAGCGCATATACCTGCATACAAGGCTCCAAGAGTCTGGACCAGCCCAGCGTGATGGGAGACGCGATATGATGTAATATGGCGCACATTGTTCCGCCCATCCTGTCGAAGGGCGTCCGCGCCGCAGGGCCGCCTAAGGGGTCCCCAGGTTTCATGACAGATAGAATGAATCCCGCACGGGGAGTTACCAATAATAGTTTGTGATCCAGCATGTCGGAAACTGCCATGCATGGCAAGAGAACACGGGTTCGGTTAGGAAACATGATTATTCTCGAGGAGGTTGCTGGGCGTTTTACGTTTCGTAGATGCTTAGGTAATCGAGAACAATAGACTAATTAATAACATCTAACAACTCGAGTGTTACCCATTAAGATATAGTTGTCCAGACCGCACAACTGTTCTACCACAAATAACTATAATGATGCCGTCACGAAGACCACCGCTCAAATATAAAAGAACTGTAAAGTCTACGAAATTTTGACGTTTCTTCTCTCCACCACCGCCAACAACAACATCAACCAAAAGGTAAAGCTAAGTTCCCAGCAAACAATCAACATCAAACTCCATTCTCAACCATAACGGAGACAGGAGAACGAAAGGGTCAAGATGATTCAGCCACTGGTGAATCACCCCAAGATTATGGAAGCCGAGACCATGTATCGTGCTCAGCGCCGAAACAGCATCGAGCTCTCGGACTCTACGACTCCGAAAGTGAAGGATAACAAAGCCTCTGACTCTTCTGACACGAAGCATTCCTGCACGCGCCGATATTTGAAGCAGGTTTCAACGGTCTTGCGAGATGTCGTCCGTGTAACGAAGGGTAAAAACTAAGTAACACAGGGTGCGTGCGTGACAGAGAATTTGCTCATCAGTCTCGCCACAACCATAGACTGCAGCAAGGCCGGGGCGAAATGTAACCTCGCACCTGGATGCTGAAGTTTTTCTTACTAATTAAACCATGTGGAATATGGCCGAGCTAAACAGTTGCCATTGTATTTTTCGACATGCTTCTCCTTAAGAACGTCCATCTATAAAGGAAGGAAAGAAACTGAAAACAGAAAATAAATTGCAAAAAAGGGAAGAGAAGAGACAAGGTATATAGCATATACCTGAAAGTAGCTTCTGTAGTTTAAACTAGAAATAAAGGCGATAAAAACAGGTAACTACACTTCTGAGCTATAAATTGTGAAATTCCGTAAACAGCTCTAGCCGCTCTTGTTGGCTACTCTTTGCCTATATAATGACTTAGATGTTGACCTGATGTCCCTTGTTTTTCAAGATCAGCATTATGACACTCACGGGGCTCGAGCCTCGAGGATGATATTGAAGTGATCCCCACCGGGGGGGGGGGGGGGGGGGGGTACCAAACTGGGGGGGGGTGGAAAAAAAAACATAAAATAAAAAAAACAAAAACACAAAAAAAAATATTAGAAAAAAAAAC